>SZYD01001998.1:0-83942 GCA_009363875.1 Mikania micrantha | reverse complement strand
ATAAAAGGATGACCAACTGGCTTACCTACTCCTCTACATTGATGACATCATCCTAACTGCTTCTACTCAGAAACTGCTGCATCACATCATTGCCACGCTCTCCAAGGAATTTGCAATGTCTGACCTAGGTCCACTGCACCATTTCCTCGGCATTAACGTCACCAGAAACAGGGGCTCACTTTTTCTGTCCCAAACACAGTATGCAAAAGACATTCTGGCTCGTGCAAAAATGGAAAATTGCAAGCCGTGTGCCACTCCAACAGACACTGCCTCCCAAACTTAGTGAATCCAGGGGTAAGTTGCTGCCTGATGGGTCTCTTTACCGTAGTCTTGCAGGAGCATTGCAATACTTAACCTTCACAAGGCCGGACATCTCCTATGCTGTACAACAGCTATGCCTCTTCATGCATTCTCCCAGAGAACCTCACCTTAATTTCATGAAAAGGCTGCTTCGTTACATCAAAGGCACACTAAATCATGGCTTAACCATTTCCCATCCAAGAGAGCTACTTTAACAGCCTATTCAGATGCTGATTGGGGGGATGCCCTGACTCGAGACGCTCCACTTCTGGCTACTGTGTATTTCTGGGTGACAATATTGTATCTTGGTCCTCCAAAAGGCAGCCTACCATCTCCAGATCGAGTGCTGAAGCAGAGTACCGCGGTGTTGCAAATGCAGTGGCAGAATCCACGTGGCTTCGAAACCTCCTTCTTGAGCTGCACACTCCAATCAATCAAGCTACGGTTGTCTACTGCGACAATATTTCTGCCGTCTACCTATCTCTCAATCCAGTTCAACATCAGCGTACTAAACATATTGAGATAGATATACACTTTGTACGAGAAAAGGTTCGGATGGGTTCTATCCGTGTTCTACATGTGCCCGCTGACTACCAATACGATATTTTCACCAAAGGTCTGCCTCGACAGTTGTTCGAAAGGTTTCGGTCCAGTCTCTGCATTCATCCTTCCAATGCTACGACTGCGGGGGCGTATTAGAAGATATAATTATTATGTAGATAGCTTAGTATCTTTGTATTTATTGTATAGATCTTAGCTTTTATTTAGGAGATTTACTTTCTTAGTTTATGCCTTTGTTTTGTGTATTTATACGTTTGATATCAATGAGAATCCCTCAAGGGAGTTTATCAATTCACAGGTAGAAGCAACCTTAAGGTGGAGACCGGTATCTGATTCTTTAAGATGCAAATAAGCTGCTTCAGAAATCAAATTTCTCCACATCATTTCCTTTTCTTCATCCAATTCTTTGTTGCCACTATCTTCTGTTTTATTGTTTGTAGCAGGTTCTTGTTCAACTTTACTGCTTTTATCATCAGTTTTCTTCTTGATTTCCTTCAGTAATCCTTTACCAAGACCCTTCACAGCTGGTTCTGACTTAGCTTCTGCGGCAGTCTTCGAGTCTAATTTCCCAGAAGCTTGATTTTGTAAATGTTGCACCCAACATGCTCCAAGCTCCCATCTGATAGATTTCGTGTTTTTAGAGTCTTCTTCCTCCATTTTCTGCAAACTTTCCTCCAACACTTTCTTGACTAAGATCTTAGCAGGCTGCAAATCTTCAGAACCAGATGATGATGATGTAGATGGCTTGTGCAATAACATTCTCAAACTGATAAAAAAAGTAAATACAAATTAGAGAAAAACAAAAAAAAAAAATGGAAAAAGCGTATCAAATTAACACTAGTAGCATCTGGCCATATGCAAATATGGATATGGAAAGCTGTCTGAATGAAGAAGTGAATGAATAATTGACATTTGTTCTGTGTGCTGAAAGAACAGTTTGAATGATAAAACGTTCATTTTGACGCTTTTGTGTAGAAATACAAAGATTAGAGTTAATCACACAGATTGTCCTTGTAACATGTTTGGGTACTAAGGGATTGTTTGGTAGTGAAGCGCAAAAAAATTTGGTGATTATAGGAGCTTTGATACCATGATAGAGTTGGTATCATTCTGTAATTCTCCATATGTATTATTGATTTCATAATGACCTGTTTATAATACAAGGGAGAATCATAATACGATTATAAACAAATCAAATCCTAAAAGATAGCTAAGTTGGGGTCGGCTGCATTGTGGCAGGATCTATGGAAGGGTCATAGTTCGGGTCATACTTTGGGTCATGGGTCAGGTTATAATTCGGGTTAGGTTCATGGGTCAAGACATGGTTCAGGGCAAGGTTCATAACATGGTTCGGGTTATAGGTTATCTACTTATCTCATTGGTCTTATCATTCCATTCATTGAAGAAATGAAAAAAAAACAATCATCTGCCTATGAATGAAAATTAAGGTTTAAAAGTAGAAAGTTTATGGTTTATGCTTTTAGTTTTGTAACGAGTTTGGATATTAAGGTTAATAGTTGTTAACTTTTTCATCAAAATACCCTTTGATTTTGAGTATTCAAAAAGTCAAAGGATGGTACTTTGGTCTATCAACCTACTTTAAAGGAAACTTTAACAAAAGTTAACTTTAATACCCAAACTCATTACAAAATTAAAAGCACAAATCTGCTACTTTTTTTCTTAGTACCTAAACATGTTACTTTACCCAAACCATAGGGCAATCTATGAAATTAACTCTAGTTTATAGTTTTTGGCAATTGGACTTTTTAACTGACCTATTGACATTCAAAGCACCAGCACCTCCTTCAGGTTGGTCCTCAATGTCAAAATCCTGAGGGATGGGTTTTCCATCCCAGTTTACCTCAGTTTCAACTTTAACAACCGCTGTATAACCACAATGTCTAACCACCACAATACCTAGAGTAGAAGTATCCTGCATGATGTGCAAGTTTTTAGAATTTTAAATTTAATCGGCAAAAAAATCATCAACAAATGACTAAATATACTGACGTGAACGGTAGCACTCTCATCTGCTGTTACACCTTTAAGCAAGTTTCTTTTAGCAAGTTCTTCATGTGACAATCCTAGAACACGACTCCCATCATTTTTACCATCAATCTTTGTACTTGCATCCGCCACATCTCTTGTAACCCTAACAAGCAAATCCCCAACTCTCTCCTCATGTAAAATTGAATTGGTGGAATTATGTGGAAAACTACTGACATTTTCAGCAAGATTCTTAATGGCAGTCACCGCTTTTAAAACTGACACGTCAACAAACAGGCAGTGAAGTAGAAAAGCTTTTCTATCTCTAATTTGTCTTTCTTCTTGAGTTTTACATGGCATTGCTGCTAAAATTGAAAACTCTTTGGCCCACTCTCTATGATCTTGTTTACCATCTCTTCCCTGTCCACCACCATTTCCTCCCCAATTTTCATCTTCTACGGGAAGTGGCGGGAAAAGAGATGGGTTGTCAGCAACAACTGGTGGTACAACCCAAGTGTTTGCTCTAAACCCATAAGGAAGATTTCCAAACTGAGAGAAGAAACATACATTTTTTTTATAAATATCACTTAAAATTTGGTGCTAATGTGATCACTGATCAGTAATATAACTTACTTTATTATGCTCAATGAAAGCTTTCATGAGAGCTTTGTATGCCTGCCGTTGAAGACAATTAACAAAACTGATCACAAAAAGATTGAGATATTTGAGATCATGTGCATAATGTAGATGGCTTTTACTTACGTTATCAAATATCCGACTTATCTGCTGCAAAAGACCAACTAAGGAATGACTAACTAGAGTTCGCTTTCCAACTGGATAGAACCCTGTTCTAGAGGCTACAACAGTCATAGGCTTCCCGCTACAAACACGTACCTGCAAATGAAATAATTAGACATCAATGAAAGTGGTATTAGTGGCTCATGTTACTTCACATGCTTGAACAGGTATATAACACGTCAGTGATTCGTACATTTTGATAGCAAGTAAACAAAATACAACAAGATTCTCACATCAATTTGAAAGAAATCATCATCTGTTTTATCTTCAAGGAAAGGACGAGCAGATCTCCTAATGTCTGCAAAACAAGCACTCAAACTATAATCAATCTCCAAGGAATGAGCAAAAACTGAAACCGAATTAACTGAAAAAGTTTAACTGAACTAACAAGATCTAAACAAACAATCAACGGTTTTGGTTTTGTTTTTTTATGAAAACTGAAACTTACAGTTGGGTTCAGTTATACCTTGTTCCAAAATCAAAATGCACCCCACCGTACATAAGAACTGAATAAACAGCAACTAACTTGTTTGTTAGAATTTATGACCCAAATTAATTATTCTGGGTCAAAGGTTTCAGGTTTAAATTTGGTTACAAAAATCTTAAACCGGCCCAGCGACAAAGTTTTTTCTGGTCCAAACATTTCAAGCCCAAAAATCAAAACCTGCTCATAACCAAACCGAACTCATAGCTGAAACGAATCGGTTCCAAAATTCGTTTGGCTTTGGTTCCTAACCTAGCATTGCACGCCCTTCTCTGATTTCAAATCATTATGTATTGCTCTAATGTTCCATTTCAAAAGTATGCTTGATTTACAAATTAAAAGTCATTGTGGAATCATTGGATAGTTACGTAGCTATTTCGATGAAAATTTAATTATAACAGATTGAATTTAAACACGAATTCAAAACGACGTACATTGGATGGGAGGCGTGAGGTGAGAGAACGAAAAGAAGTCGTAGAACTGGCCGAGCCTCGGCGGTGGGTAAATTTCCGCCATCGGATCACCTTTCTCCAACTGATCGGAACTAATGACGCCATTGCTCGACTTCTTATCCTGACCACCGGACACTTCATCGCTCGAACCGGGTCTGTTAGCTGTAGCTCTGCCGGGGGTGGGACCTGTGGTTTTGGGGGTTGTGGATGAACCGCCGAATGCGGTGGTGCAGGCGACGATGTCCAGCAGTCGTCTGACGTGTGCGACGGCGAGATCTTCCGTGTAATCCTCTGGGGAGAAAATTAGAACATGTTTTACATTTTAGTCCTTTAAGTTTTGAAGTTGTCAGTTTTGGTTCTAAAGAATATAAGTTGGGAATTTAGTCAATTTACCTTCAACGATCGTAAAGTGACATGGTTTCAGAGAGGCGATTTCGACCGTGTCTTTTAGCCTAGGCCCACGCACCTGTCAATTTGCCAAATAACTTTGTGTTCAAAGGAATAAACGAAAAACACCCATTAGTGATAACAAGTTAAATGAGATAAATATTTTAAAATCAAACGAGTCAACTCACTCATGTTAAGGCTCTGTTTGGGATTGCTTATTTAACTTATGACTTTTTGAAATGAAGTTTTTAAAAATGTGTTTGGATTAAGTTTTTCAAAATGAATTTTCAAAATTACAAAAATGACATTTTTATTGATATTATTATAAGGTTATTGGGTAAAAGGTAAAGAATGGGGTATATTTGTAATTTTATGTCAATAAGTCATAAGTTATTTTAAAAAGCTAGAATTTTTAGCTTTTAAAAAACAACTTATTACCCTTTTACAAAAAGTCATTTTTAATAGTCCTTTTAGCTTTGGCAAACAGCTTATTGACTTATTGTCTTTTTAAAAAGTCAATAAGTCAGTAAGTTGTTTTTAGATGAAATTCCAAACAGGGACTAACTAATCAAATTAAACAGAGTTTAATTGAGCTTGAGCCTAAGTTCAAACATAAGTTGAAGCCTATATAATAAACAAGCCCAAATCGAGTTTTAAATGTCAAATTAACTAATCATGTTATTTTAAGTCAAACAAATTTATATTATACCTTTCCATATGATTTCGAGACTTGAGCAAATAATATTTGTAGGTAGATGTCTCTCTTCATATTATAATTGTGGATATATATATATATATATATATATATATATATATATATATATATATATATATATATATATAGGGGAGGGATATTCTAAGAAGACAAAAAACCATGAGAAGTGTGAGAAGCCACGAGAATGTGACACGTGTATTTTAGGGTAAAGGGTATAAACGTCAACACATAAATGGAGGCTGCACATGCAAGTCACATGTTAATTCCACCAAATTTTTTAAACGTATGTAACTATTTTATACGTTAAATTTTTTAAAAAAAAATTACACCATAAAATCACAAATTTCTTTACCTTTCTAACGAGTATAATATTGTTATATTTAACAATAGAAAAAGAACAAACATGATTGTTCTTGAAACTTGTGCTTTTTTATGGTGTTTTCATATTGTTTGTGAAACTAGACGTTTTATGGTGTTTTGAACATAAACAAAACACAACGTTTTTTAGTTGCGTCATTTACACATGACGTTTTATGGTGTTTCTGTACTGTGTAATTTTCACAGACATTTTATGGTGTTTTTGAATTGTAATTTTATTTATGGTGTTTTTGAACTGTAATTTTATTTATGGTGTTTTTGAACTGTAATTTTATTCATGGTGTTTTGAACTGTAATTTTACACATTGTGTTTTATGGCGTTTTTGAAAACTAAAAAACATGTCGTTCTACTTTGTGTTTTTACACATTTAAGTTTAAAACGTCATGTATAAAATGTTTATGAAGCAGGTGTTTTTGTTATGGTGTTTTTCAAATTTTATGAAATATTGCGATTTATGGTGTTTTTAGTATTCAAAAACACCATAAAAATGACTGGTCTTAGTTTCATGAATATCCGAACACAAAAACATCATAAAATGTTAACACCATAAACACAATAACATATCTTGAAAAAACGCCATAAACAATAAAATATCTCGAAAAAACATCATAAACTAAGTTAAAAACAACACGTACAAACTTAGGTGTTTATGGTGTTTTTCGTTTTCAAAAACACCAAAAAATGCCCTCTTTTAGTTTTATTAATACGCAAACACCAAAAAATAACATAAAATGTTAACATCATAAACACCATAAAATATCTTTGAAAACACCATAAAACATACATATGTGTAAAAAACACCATAAAA
This sequence comes from Mikania micrantha, assembly GCA_009363875.1. NCBI lineage: Eukaryota > Viridiplantae > Streptophyta > Magnoliopsida > Asterales > Asteraceae > Mikania > Mikania micrantha. The sequence continues at coordinate 77,072 of SZYD01001998.1, read as the reverse complement.
GATCAGTTTCGTATATATTGGAAAAACACCATAAACATATGGTTCGTGAAACTCATTTTAGGTTGTTATTTTAATTTTAAAAAATATACTAATATTATACTCATTAGAAAAATAAAAAAATGCTCGATTTTATGGTGTAATTTTTTTTAAAAAATACTAACGTATAAAAAGTTATGAACGTTTAAAAAAGATGGAGGAAAATGCATGTGACTTGCATGTGCAGGTTTTTGGCTAGATCTTCTCATTCTACCCCTCCTGATGGTTTTAACTTATAACTATTTACGAAAATACCACCAAATTAATCTCAACCACAAAACCAATTGATCTAATGGTTGAGATCCCTTCTCACACTTCTCATGGTTTTAAAACTTTTTAGCCAAACCTTATACTATATATATATATATATATATATATATATATATGGAAGGGTATAAAAAATAACCCTCTTTTTGCTACAACTACATAACTCATTTCAACCAATAAAAAACTTACGCATAAGGTTTTCATTAAAATATTAAAAAGGGCATTCTAGTCATTTTAATTTTATAAGTTTCCCCCCACTCTTTTTTAAACATTAATAACTTTTTTATAATATATTATTTTTTAAAAAAATTGCACCATTATATTCGTCTCATTTTTCTCTTTAATTCCGTTATAGTCTCGACTAATTTTTTACCTTTTTTAGATGCCATATATTTACATCATTGTAACGAGCTTAAAATATAACAAATTTATTTGAAATTTTTTCTAACAATGATAAATTACAGTGATGTAATTTTACATTGACGTAATTTACCGTGATGTAATTTACATTGATGCAAAATTCGGTTTCGGTTTTTTTCGGTTAATTCGGTTACGGTTCGGTTTTTTCGGTTAATTTGGTTCCGGTTCGGTTTTTCGGTAAATTCGGTTTCGGTTCGGTTTTTTTTGGCTTTTTGTTCATCCTAATTTGTAACGAGCCTAAATACAACAAATTAGTTTAAATTTTTTTTAACAATGATAAATTACATCACTATAATTATCATTGTTAGAGAAAAAATCAAAATAATGTGTTCTATTACATCACTGTAATTTATTATTGTAATTATTATTGTTAGAGTAAAAAATAAAATAATGTGTTATATTACATCACTGTAATTTATCATTGTTAGAAAAATTCAAAATAATGTGATATATTTATGCTCGTTACATCAATGTAAATAATGGACAATGAGAAAAAAAAATAAAAAAGGTAGTCAACATTATAATGGGCAATAAAGAGAAACTTACATCACTGTAAATAATGTGTTACGTCACCGTTAATTATGTTATTGTAAATTATTTCATTTTGTGTTACAATACTTCATTTTTTGTTACATTACTGTAATTTACCATTGTTAGAAAAAAATTCTAATTAATTTGCTATCTTTAAGCTCGTTACAATGATGTAAATACATGACATCAAAAAAATAAAAAAAATAAAAACTAGTCGAGACTATAACGAAATTAAAGAGAAAAATGAGACGAGTATAATGGTGCAATTTTTTTAAAAAATAATATAGTATAAAAAAGTTATGAATGTTTAAAAAAAATGGGGTAAACTTTACTTATATAACAAATGTCCTAAATGCCCTTTATATTAAAAAAATGAAAAAAAAGGAATCTGACACGTGTCACGATCCTATACACTTTTCTTTTTAAAGTAACCATTGGATGATGGTTATGTAGTTGTAACAATATTTAAGGGTTATAAAAAATTACATGCCCTATATATATATATATATATTGAATCCTATGAAGCCACTCATTTGGAATCTTGAAAATAAATATGTGGTCTAAATTAAACCTGAATAAAAAATTAGATTTTGAATAAACAAATCATTTTTAATGTGGGTTAATGTGGACCACATATTTATTTTCAAGATTCTAAATGAGTGGCTCACATATGGTTTAAGGGTTTTCTCTCTAAGGTTGGGTTTTCATTGGATTCAATTCACATATATATATATATATATATATAATACAGGTTGAATATATAAATATTATATATTTAGTTAAAAAAAATCATGACTTAAAAGACATTTGTATTAAATTGGTTTGTATTACATAAATTATAAAAAATACAATTTTGTATTTATTTGGTTAATAATATATTAATTATTATCTATATTCATATTACAAAAATACATAATCTATGTCAACAATGAGTGTTACTAATTAGATAGGAGATAAAAGAGAAAAATAAAAAAGAATGGAACTTAGATTTGTAACAAGTGTTAACAATTATTTTTATTTATTACTATATGTTATCACAAAAACACAAAATTATTTAAAAAAAATATATCATGAAGATAGATTTTGAGTGATAAATCCACATATGAGTGTCACATCTGTCTTTTCTTTGCACGCATTTTTACTAGTGTAATTTTTTTTATAAAAAAAAAAAAGTATGTGAAAGTAAGATGTTCTATAAATATAATTTTAATGTCATAATGATATGTGTGTGTATAAGTGAAATGAAATCCAAGTTTAACATTACATACATTGGGACCATGGTTACGAAAAGCATATGTGACTTCGTAATCATTTAATGGGAAACAATCTAAACAATTGTAGTTCCAAAAGTTGTGGCATCAGATGCGTAGGGCCGACCCAGAATTATTTTCACCATGTCACTTTCTAACTTGCATGGTAAATCAAATGCTCTTCGTATATCATAAATAGAACAACATTGCACCGAGATTAAATTGTCATGTGTCAATTTCATTATAAGGTACTGGGCTTGTCTCACATCTGTTATATAAACAATTTATGTGAGGTTTATATACCAAATGGGTTCTTTTATCAATCAAACTTGTCTTTTAAGTTAAGTTATTTTGTTTAGTGTATAACAGTGATATCAAAGTTAAACTCAAAGTGATAGTTTGAAGGGAATCAACCATGACCAACAAAGACGTCAATGCCTACATTGATTGTATTGACAATTGATAGTAAGGTATTTAGGTTAAATAAACTCTTCCACTTATTAGACAAGTCTTTTGATTTGAATTCTTATTTTTTATCAATAAAATTAAATAACACTATAAGATTCTTTGAGGTGACTTGACTCATTTTTTTCATAGCGGAGCTTAAACATTTTAAAAAGACGAAAGAAATTTACGAGACCTAAAATACTTGTTAATTTTTTAAACGAGAGGAGGCGAAAACCAAAAAAATAATAATCATCATCATCCTTCGCCCATGCCCCCTCCTTACTAAAAAGATGAGTGATTCACTCTTTGAATTGTAAATATTTAATTATAATTGATTAACTTTATTGATCAAAGTAGCATACATAGTGAGATGTGTGAGATGCATGCTTGTTATAGGTTATTATCATTTAAAGTATTTGTTAATCTTAATGGTTCTAAAAAGATGAAGCCTCCAACAAAGGTTCCAAGCTGGCAACACCCCTCGAAGCAAGGCTAGGTTATTACTCTTTAAGATATTTGATAGTTTCATTGGTTCCTAGACCGGCGGTAATGGTCTCCCCGCTAGAAGAGTGGGGTCATGCGGGGTAGTGGCCTCCGGCGGGAACACCGCCCCTTCCCCGGGGGATCAATTTTGAGATTTGGGCGGCCCCTGCTCTCCGTCCAAACCCTCTCTCAACCCTGTTGAACTCTCTCTTACAATTTCAGTGGGGTGACCACTATGGGGTTTTAAGGTTTTCAGTAGGGTGATGACGTTGCAGAAAATTTCGGTGGGACGAGGTTTCGGTGGGGTGGGTATTAGCCATTAGACTCCCCACAATGGTAGCCCCGCCCAGCCAACGGGCTCTTCCCCCGCCACGGTGCCCAGCGGGAACACCGCCCCTCGGCCAGCGGTGCCCCGCCCAACGAGCCGGAACGGCCCCCGCTCCCCGTTCGGTTTCCTTCTTCCTCATTGGTTGGTTCAAAATGGTGGGCCCCATTATCCTTTTAATTGTTGATGATGTGGAATATTGGGGAAGAGTTTTCAGTAGGGTGACTATTATGGGTGTTAAAGGTTTTCAGTGGGGTGATGACGTGGCAGGAAATTTCAGTGGGGAAGGGTTTTCAGTGGGGTGACCGCTGTGGATAGTCTTAGGGATGGTCTTAAGGATGAAGCCTCCAATATATAGACATTCCAAGCTGGCAATGCCCCTGGGAGCGGGGCTAGCGAGGGTGTTATTTAACCTATGTTGCTTCATTAAAACATGTAAAATTCTGATGTGAAATAGAAACAATTTTAAGTTCAATTCAATTTCGAAATTAACAACCAAATGATAGTTTTGGGTTTTTTGGATTCCCCTATTTTTAACACGTTTTCTTCAAAATTTGGATGTAGAGAAAAACAATAGATCTCTCAAAATTATACATATTTTTCATACTTTGTTTTTGGTTAATCACTAAGTTTTATTCAATTGAAAAGTTTAAAGGATACCACCAAATTTTTAGTTCGAGAGTAAATCATGACAGATTATCCAAGTTTTATATCATTAATTTTTAACAATCACTTGTCTCCAAATGGCTAAAGTTTTTAATAAAAGTTTATAAAAACCTAAACATAACTCCATGTTTTAAAAAAATGGAAAGATTATATATACATATATTCTAAACAAGTTAAATAACCAACGTTGTATAAAATTTGTAATTTGTAACATAAATAATAAAATTATACCTAAATTAAGAATAAATTATTATTTTGATGATACAAACTTTAGAAAGTATATATATAAAAACTAAAAGAAATATTTTCTATTATAAATTTGTTTGATGTGATATATGGACCCATCTATTCTATTGCATGTTACCACATGCTTTAAATGTCTTAATTAGAAAGAAATTGGTTATAACATACTTTTAACTTAACATGTATAATATTTTACGAATTGTTATAGCTAGGGGTATTTTAAAAAATTTGTGTATGAAATCGAATTTGAATTATCATAAATTTCGAACTTGAAATATCAGAAAACTTAGATATTCGAAAATTCAGATACCCATTCTAAAAAATTTCTGATAGGTTGGTTATTTGAATTATCAAAATAGGCTTTTTATTTAGATTATATTAAATTTTTTATATTATTAGATATTTAGGATAATTTATTAGATACTTCTTAGATATTTTGTATGTATTTTTCTAATGATATACCATCAATCATATTTCTTTAATGATGATTAACAAACCTAGTATCTAATTAATAATTTTCGTAAGTCATAACCCAAATTTAAAAATTAACAATTTTAATTTAATGAGAGATCTTAGATTCAAGTTTTGTCTTAATCAAAATGTCTTAGGAAAAACCAAAGGATTTTTTTTTCTAAGTTGTAATTTTCCTTGTTAATGATGTGAGCTTGGCTCACACCTAACTCATTAGCAGAAAGTGAACTACTAGATGAGCCAAATGACTGAATATTCATCAGCAAAAAAATAAGTTTAAATGAGTAAATTTTAATAGATGATTCAACTTTATGTACTCCACAAGTTAGTTGTTATTATATTGCAAGCCTTGTCCCCATATCTTCTTCTTTGATGCCGCGTGGTGTGGAGTTTGAATGGTTTTAGAGAAGGGGTCGGAAATTTCAAAATGGAGACGAAATCAATAGCGAAATCAATACATATAAAAACCTTTAACCTATCGATAGAAAAAGTAACGTTGCCGACGAATAAAAAGAGGGGAGGTACCCTCCCCCCTCCCACTAAGTTTCGTCCTTGTCGTCAGTGACGTAGCTTGAAAAAAAGCTCGGAGGGGGCCAAAGGATTTTTAGGATGAAAACGGAGGAGGCCGAAGGATTTTTATGATGAAAACGGAAGAGGCCGAAGGGTATTTAGGAAGAAAACGAAATGAACCGAATGATTTTCCGACGAAATATTATTATATCGACCGTTCTAAGCGAAAAAATAGGGGGGCCGGGCACCCCCGGGCCCCTTCTATCCTTCGTCCTTGCTTGTTGTTCTAAGGTTTATTTGTTGAGACAAGGTTAAAGAGTTTATCTAGTTGTGAGGTTTTTATTGAAATGGGCTCAAGCATATGTCTCATAACGTCAAATCCAAGAGACCTCCTGAAATCTCGCATGAAGTGTCATCTTACTAGTTCGTTAAGAAAAACGCAATGCTTCAACCATCGGGTCCACTTGATTTGGGTTCGGGTCCTTTGATGTTTCCCCAAACTTTAATTTAATGTATTAAATGATGGCTATACGCTATGCCAAAATAACGATACGTTCTTTTCAATATTCTGAAAAAACAATATTTTTCTGGTGAAACTCTTTTGGACTTCAGAAGCATTAATTCTAAAGACAATTTATGTGAGTGGTGACCCATGAGAGCCGCCTCAAATGGTTATGCAAAGGTAGCTTATGCTCTTATTTTATATAAAAAATTTTGTACATCAATGCAAATTTATTATTAAAGAATTTATAACGAATAAACTAGAAATATAAACTTAATCTATATGGATTTATCTGTATATAAAAACTACATAAAAATACAACCTTTTTAACTCTATTTAGTTTGTTAATATCGGTTCCAAGTTTGAATATAAGAGAATGATTTATAATATGATTTTTGAAAGATAAAACAAAATTTTTAATTAAGTTTCAGATTAAATCCCACTTGTCACTTATTTTCCCTATATAAGTTATTAGATATAAAGTATATACGTATAGTTACAGATTAATTTTTTGATTAAATAAACTTGTAAGAGAAAACAAAGAGTGAGACCATCCGTGATAAGAAGTAAAAACATTCAAAAACATATATAATCAATTTAAACGTTTTACTTTTTTTTTTTTCTTCCTAATTTGATTATATAAATTTTTAACATACCTCGTGTGACAAAGAGTAGTTAGTCAAGTGACATGCCTCCACATGGACTGCTAAAAGCTTTCGAACATCTAGGATCTTATCCGTTGATATTCCCTATCACCACACACATGAAACGGGTGAAATAAAGCACCGGTGTATTCATGTAGAGAAGGGTCAAACATAAATCTAGTAAGTCACAATTCAAATTCGATTCGAATTTAAATAAAAAATAGTTAAAATTTTATTCATAAACTTTATATAAATTTTAAATAGAATAAATTACATAAATCGTTATTTATATTCACTAATTTTATGAATAACATCATATTTTAAAAATAGTTAGAGAAATCAACATTAAAAATAAATATTTATAATCGATTTTGTCCTTTTTATAATATAAAAGAAGATTTAAGTAATCTAATCTTTATTTATAAAACATATTAATTTATCAAAATTTAAACTTCTAATATTAAATAAATGATGTGAATATAACACTAAAGAGGCTTTCAGATGTAATTAAAGGCAAAGAAGAAAGAGTTCGCGATACTCTGCTTGTTAAACGAGCCAATTATTTAGAACGGTCATAATTAAAATGCTAAAGTTGAAATTATAATGCATATGTCAACGTCCAAAAAGAAATATCAAAATTACATACGGTTATATTAAAGTTAATTATAAATTGAATAAACCAATTATAAAGTGGTTGGGATTCGTAAAATATATAATTTTTGTTTAAAATAAGTAATAAGATGTTTTGTCATTTTAATTTTAAATCATCAGTTAAAATTAAATTGTCAAAAAAGAAATGGGTAAGATATAATTGAAAAATATTTTATATTTTTTTTAATTTTCTTAATTTTTTAAATTTTTATAATTTTTTTCATATAACAATATTTTATATTATAAAGATAATCAAGCATGGTTTAAACGTTTTCCTCTATAATTTGAGTTAGTGTTGACGTACTTTTCATGTTTTTTAAATATAGAATGTTCATATGTTATACTATATTTTTATCTTTTTCATTTCCGTGTTATATTTTTGTATTATATTATTGTGTTATATATTATTGTGTTTAATGTTTTTACTGTAACTTGATATATTGAATTAGACTAAATATATAATACATTTTTTTATAAAATTTGGCACATTTTTAAAAATAAAATAGGTTTACCAAAAATACTACAGCTAAAAAAATTAAAAATTATTATATTAATATATCAACTAAGTTAAAAATTCTTGTATTAGATGGTTTGGGTAAAATAAATTAACGTAACTAAAATATATTTTCAGATAAATTAAAAATTCATAATTTAATACAGATAGGTGTTATAATTATAAATATAAGTTATATATATTTTCAAAAACTTCATTGTATACAATATTGGACGTCTTGTTACTAAACATGGTTGTCTTTAAAAAAAATATTTAAACAGAAAGCGGAATTAGCATGTAATATTTATATTATATATCATTTAAAATTATGAAATATCAAATTAATATTTTATATGTTACGTAAAAATAGAAAATTCAATTGAAATACAGTTACCTAAATTTTGAGTAAAATTAGATAACTATGTAATTGATAAAGTTTTTCTAATATTTATATTTAAATTTATTGAATTTTAATTGTATGTGATAATGTTAAATTGAATTAGGTTTTATTAAAGAAAATGTTGAAAAGTATAGGAAATATCATATGGTAAATAAAATAAAAAATATATAATTTTAATAATTAAAGTTATAAAAAAAAGTATATGGTAATAATTAGAATATTTTTGTTAATTATAGCAATATTTGTTGGATTATAAAAAAAAATATAAAGTCTGGTATCTGGAGAAAAAAATCGAATTAGTTTTGAATGATGTGTGTTTATGTTGTGATAAATAAGTAACCGTTAAATATATTAAATTATAGTAAAAAAAAAACCAATGACTTCAAATTTTAAATAAATATGCTAAAAATTGATATAAGTAATCAGATAACGAAAAATTATGAATAAAAAGTTTTTATTTATTAAAATACTAGGTTAAATCCCGTGTGATACACGGGTTGAAAATTGAAATTTTATGTATTTTATAAGAAAACTTGTTTTAAAAAATTTTTTTAACAAAACTTATTTTTACAAAACTTTTATTTTTCCTAAAACTACAAATTAAAAACAAATTTTGTAAATAAAAATTGCTTTCAGAAAAATTTCATATTTTGTAAACTTTTTAAGTGTGTTTTTTGATAAAAAAAAATAATCTATTAAAATTATTTTTTTAATATATAAAAGGCTTATGCATCATTATATTTTTAATTATTTGATAAATTATAAAATATAATTATAATTATTATTTAATATGATAGAGAATTAATGAGAGGATAAAAAAAGACATGTGGCAATAATAGTTTAAAAAAATGACATGTGGCATTAATGGTCTAATAACTTGACATGTGACAAAAAATATGTTTATTTATTATAATAGTAAGATGATTTTGCTTGCGTGAATATAATGGGTTTAAATTTAATGTGGGCTTGACATGTAGTAAAATAAGTAGAGAATTTTTGTAGTAATGACATATATTATTCTAAAGACGCATATATGATGGTAATGCCACATAAGCATGTTTTATCTTTTTTTTTTGATAAAGTATAAATACTATACTCATTTATTAAATATAAAAAAAAATGTGATTTCAAGGTTTAATTAAAAAAATTAAAGTCATATCTAAAACTATAAACATTTTAAAAAAAAGTGAGAAAAACTTGAAAAAATCAATAAAATATTTTATATCTAAATGACTCTTCATTCCGTTATTTTAAACATTTCATATGTTAAACTTTTATTGTTATATTAATTACTTTTAGGCAAAAATGATTTTTTATTTAAACTTTCCTAATATATATATATATATATAATATGAAATATATATGCATATTTTATTCAAATTTTGAATTGAAAATAACAAATTCGAATTTCGAAATACGATATCAAACTTCGAATCGAATTAAAGTTAGAAAAATTAGAACGGAATTTTGATTTAGTAACTTTCAGCTCAAAATCAAATCAAATTTCGAGTTTTTCAACACCTGTGTTTTACACACATCACCTGATAATTTTATAATTTATTTACCTTTAATGTCAACTGGGATTCTTCTGGTGTTTCTACTCCGATTTCTATTACAGTCGGCAATACTAAAAAGAAACAAACGAACATTAGAAAATACTTTTGAAAATTAAGAAAACAGTCAAACAAGAATAACATGTATCGACAACTGCTTTAAATGACATAATGAAATGCTTAAAAATAGAAACATTGAAACTAAAAACCAGTAATCATGCATATTTCACGTGAATATAATTCGGTACACGTAAATAAAATGTAGTCACAATATCTGAACTCACAATTTCAGTAGGTTTGTTATAATATGCATATTATTAATTCCATTGATAAATGAAGCACAAATTCAACTTCAATTATTACATTTTGAATAACAATTTTTTGATTCGAACAAATTGTGAATCAAAAATTGTTCTAGAAAACTAATCTACATCCGCCATTGATGAATTCATATTTGATGAATGAGCATCGCAATTACAGAATTCAAATAAACATGTTTGAACGCAAACTCTAAATTGAAACAAACTGTTCGTTAAAACAAATCTACATCCGCCATTTCGAACGAACGAACGTTTCAATGTCTGAATTTGAATTCAAATTGCAAATCATCTTCAAACTTATACGAAGTTCAAATTTCGTGAAACAAAACCTAAAAACGTAAAACAGAAAAGAACAGAGAGTCATCACGCACCTTTTTCTTCCTTCTTCTTCTTCTCGCCTTTAGCCTTATGCGGTTTCCCCTTGCTAGCTTTTGGCGCCATGTTTATTCACCAATTCAGTTCCAAACAGATAATCACAATTCACAATGGTAGTTAAATAATTAACCTATTCGCTAGCGTAATTGAGCTTAAATTTGTTCGATAATCAGAAACGAATAGCTCAAAATGACTGTAATTCAATCGAGAAACTGAAATTATGAAATTATGAGATTGAGATTGAGATTGGTGGAATAAATGTGTGAGTGTGTGTGTGTGAGTGTGTGTGATTGGAGGATTTGATGATGAGATATATGAAATTAGGAAATGGGGGAGGGAGGATAGGATAAGGTAACGGAGTAGATGCAGACGCTTGTTTGTACGTACTGGCTCTTGCCTTATTTTCAATTGTGACGATTTTAGGCCTCTAGTTTTACTTCATGATAAACTCATTTGTTTGCATAATCCCCTACTATTCCTTCAAATAGAATAATCATTTTTTTAATTACTAGTTTTTTTAAAAAAAATTGTTTTTTTTTAAATTTATTTGATTACTTTTTTGGTAATAAATTTAAAGGTCAAACTATAAAAAGGATAATAATAACCAAAAAAACTTATAGTCTAATGCTCCTATTTTAATTTATCTTAAGGATGTGTATGAAACTGAAAAAACCAACCAAAAACTGGAAAAATGAAAAATTCAAACCGAAATAACCGAGCCGAAATATAAACCGACAAGTTTGGTATATGTTTTTTTTTAAAAAAAACCAAAAGTTTGGGGATGGGTTTGCATTTGGTTTTACCTAAAATAAAATCCAAAAAACCGAATGTGTGTCTATGTATGTATGTATGTATGTATGTATGTGTTACCTTTCAAAAATTCAATAATTTATAAATCGTATTATATTTATTTTTCTTGGTTCTTTATAACAAAAGACATATACATGGATGAGAGTTTCAAATTAGTTAAAGACATAACACCAAAAATATAAAAATCATAACTAAATTTAAAGATTTTTATATATAACTTTAAATGTTAAGTATTGTTGTAGTTCAAATACTTTTAATGTAAATACAATATTTTGGGTCATTTTTTATAACCTTAGGCCTAATTAGAACAAAAAAATCGAACCCAAACGGGTTTAAAAACCCAAAAAGCGAAATTTCGGTTTTGGGTTTGGACTAGGCCAAAAACCGACCCATGCACAACCATAATTTCTCTAATGCAAGGTTTTAGATTCGAGTCTCGCCTATAGCAAAATCACTAGGTATCCTACGTTACAGGTTTCTTTCTGGATGATGTGGGTTCGGTCACACCTATTTAAACAGCACCTATTTAGGAAAGTAATGAGATATCATATATATCTATTAATAGAAGTTTAGCTGGTTAGAGAAGTCATAAATATTTTTTTCTTTAAAAACATTGAGACCAATCGCATCTAATTTCAGTCAACATAAGGGTTTATAGGATAACAAACTAGAATTTAAGTATTGTAATTTTCGTGTATTTGGAAGCTATTTATGCTAGAAAATAACCTTTTGTGAAAGATTTTGAATATTTCATTCTTTGGAGATTTATGTTCTAAAAAGTAACTATATAATATTAAAATTAAAATCATTTATCTAAAACACAAGAAAATTATACAGGATATTTTTTATGTGTTTACCTTTTCTTTCCTTAAATTTTTAACTTTAGACAAAATAAATTGTCTACATATCCCCTATCAAAAATAGTTAGTTTATTACAAATGTTTCACCTTTATTAAATATCATAGATCATAGATATGTTTTGTTGGAATTAGATGTAAATAAGAGGAGTGTTCCATGCTAAGCTTACTTGGGTGAGAATATTTTGGGAGTGGGTGATATGCTAAGAGCATGTTTGGGATAATTTATTTAATTTTAAAAATATTTTTTGTCAAAAGTGCTTATTAGGTTATGAATTTTTAAAAATGAGTTTTAAAAAAAATGGATCAGTCTATCAAAAAGTTAAAAAAATATTTGAAAAACCAGGAATTATACTTTATTAAAAACAACTTTTTAACATTACTAAAAAGGTAAAAACAAAAAGATATTTTTCATTTAAACATTTTTTTAATTTATTGACTTTTTTGTAAAGCCAGTAAGTTAATAAGCTATTTATGAAAGAAATATCAAACATGCTGTAAGCCTGTAATAAGTATTATGACAATGAAAAAACAAATATATAAGATTCTTATAAGCGAAACAAATACTATTGACTAGCATGAAGACCAAATGTTAAGTTAATAACAAAACAAAAAGACTTTGTGAAAAAAGAAATAAATGACATCAAGTTATGTTAGAAGACAAATAAATATGTAATTTTATTTATTTTTAATTATAAGAACAATGATCTCTAGTTATGTTAGATATCATATTAACATGTAATTTATTAATTCCTTAATTGAAGAAAAATGTTCTCAAATTATGTGAGAAAAGAGATAAATATGTAATTTTATTTACTTTTTTATTAATAAGTTATTTGATTCAAAAAAAAAAAATCATGGAAATAGGCGTTGGTGAAAAAGATAAATAATAGATGGATTGCTTCTTTCTTCCCTAGTATACCCGTTATCAACTTACAATTGTTTTAGATATTGTCAACATATTAATCGTAAATATTAAATTAAAATCATTAAGGCCCCGTTTGATATTTTATCTAAAAATAATTTATTGGTTTATTGGTTTTTTGAATAAGTCAATAAGTTGGATGACAATTCTAAAAGAACTTTTGAAAATAACTTTTTTTAAAAGGTGATAAGTGGTTTTTCAAAAACTAAAAATTTTAGTTTTTCAAAATGACTTATGACTTATTGACATAAAATTACAATAAAAAAAACGGTAAACGCCACTATTAGGCGTCCCTCATTGACCGATTCCACGGCCAATATGAGGGAGGTAAATCGCGTGACCCAGGGAAAATTGGGTAGTGCCGGACTTTGAACCCTAGACCTCCATTATGGATTCTCATTCCCTTACCACTAGGCCACCATCGTGGGCAGGGGCTTTTTTTCGTGTATTAGTGTATACTTCCCGATACGTAGTATAAAATTTTTTAAAATCCTTTATTTCGCCCCCTGAAAAAAAAAATTTATTTCGCCCTCCCCAATTTGTTGGTCAAGCTCCGCCACTAATCGCGGGGACACATTAAAATAGTGTCAATAAAAAAATGTTCTTTTTGATTATTTTGAAAATTAATTTTGGAAAAGCTAATCCAAACACATTTTTAAAAACTTTATTTCAAAAAGTCATAAGTTAGTAAGCACTTTTGACATAAAGTCCTTTTGAAGATAAATAAGCAATCCTAAACAGGGCCTAAATACTCATAATTTTTACACGTTTTTAAGAAAATTGAACTCTATGTATTTAACTCAAGCATGACTACACTACAGGATACAGTTACATTAAAAAAAAAAAATAGAGGGGTACTGTAGACGGGCTTTGGGCCAAACCAAGTGAAAGAGGATACGATATAAAAGGAAAGTCCAAATGGGACAAAGATAGAGATCGCATAAATGGGTTTCCAAACAGATTACCCGAACTAGAATCGGTCTTATCTAAACCGACAGGTATAGGTGGTTTCGATTTTCTCAGACAAAACAAAATCAGGATAGGTTCCACTTTTACTCAGTTAAAAACGAAAACCGGTTATTTTTTTGCCATCTCTATCATTGACAAGTTTCACACTGATACTTCTCCCTCAATATCATTTTCATTTCACACCCTCTAGCCCTATTAGTATAATTTATTAAATTCTCAAAACTAAAAATAAAGATTTAAATAATGACACAAACATTTATTACGTTTTAAAGCAAAATAAAATCTCTCATATTAGGCTGCTCACAATGGTGATACATGTGAGGATACATTTGATGACTTGAAGAGTGTATGTGAGAAATGTTTAATGAAGAGGGTGGGAGAAGAGGGTGCATGTTGATCTTGCACTAGAGGAAGTGCTTCAACATGCAACTTAAAGGTGGTGTTTGTTTTTTAATAGACAAAATGTCTGTAGTCTCCATGCCATATTTACAGACATCTGTAAAATAAGAGAAGGACCAAATATCTGCAGTCTACAAGAAGAAGACTGATTGTTTTTTAACGTCTGTTTACTGTTAAAATAAACTGGTGGAGGTGTACGGACGGTAATGGTGGTGGGTGATGGGGGTAGGGGGGGCGTGGTGGTGGTGGTGGACAATGATGACGGACGGTGGTGGCGGACATTGGTGCTAGACGGTGGTGGTGGAAGGTGGGTGGTCAGTGGTGGTGGTCGGCGGTGGTCTCTTTAGATGTTAGAAGATCTTATAAGTGGCTGGGCCACATCTGCATCAAGAAGAGATTGTACAAACACTTTTTAATGAAACATTTTCGAAAAAGATAAACATTCTGTAGAAGACAATGTATGTACGTGATCTGGGCAGCGCAGACAGAAGAGCATGCGCAGACCTTTTATTTGCAAAAAAGGGGAAATTTTTTGTCACACTAAATATTCAAAAAAATATATATTTGTTTAAAAAAATAGAAAAATAAATGGTGATGTAAAAGAGAGAGGATACATGTATGAATGATGAGTTGTGGCTAAAAAATGGAGAGATAATGCATGTGAGAAAATGGCTAAAAAGCCGAGGTGATAGTGATAGTTAGGATACAAGTGTTAAATACATCCGTTTTCATTGCGTGTAGTCTTACCATCCTAGTTTGTTTGTATTTGTGGTTATGTGTACATAAAGGAGATGATACATAGATTGTGTACATTGAATCACAATGCCTTGTAGGCTCGTATTGACTAAATTATTTAAATCATATCTTATGATGTCATTCAACAATTTTTGTTACAAGCAAATGATTTCATAATAATTTCTTATCATTAATATTATTTGAAATCTTATATTTGAACTCTATATCGGTGTTTCATTACCATATATACAATTCACAACTGCAATGATTGCAATGTGAATAGTAATAATGTCAATTAATTAATAATAATTAAATAATAATAATATTTAAATAATAACAAATATATATAATAATAACAGTAAATTTATTTAAATAATAATAACTATATAAAATATATAATAATTAAAAAATAATAATAATAATTAAATATTTGTTTTTTAATGTTTCTATTTTTATGATACATTTTACAACCACAAATTTTTATTTTTTTTAGCTCTAAAATTTTTAACATTTTGCGTTTGTATTTGGGTTCAAATTCCTTTCGATTGCAATAACTTTTGTGACGGTTTAATCTAATTTTTTATGACGGATTAATAACTGTTGTGGACGTTTTGATATTTGTGTTGTTATCACCAACATCATGATCGAAGAGTGGTATGACTTTATTTTTTTTAATATTTTTAATTGAGTAGATATCGTTTTTTTTCTGTTTAAATACGATGTTACCGCTGCAACGCGCGGGTTAAACATCTAGTTGTAAACAAATTATAAATATATGTTTTTAATAATTAATAGCAAATGCAAAGCTGATGTGACAAAATAGTAAAAGTTATCATGGGAAAAAGAGTTGTAGCGGAAAAAAATAAAATATTAAAATTGTCAAACTAATAATAGAAGAATTATTAATATGATAATTTCCAAATCCAATAAGTTATGAAAATCATAAACTTGCCATAGCAGCCGTTGGAAAACCTGAATAAGTCAAAGTCAAACTAAAATGTCATAAAAGAGGAAGGTCACAAATTGTGCAGAAAAACATAGAGACATTTTTTTTAATCAATTGTTATGACCTTTATATAATATTAATGGATAAGTCAGGGTGTTCATAAACCGACTGAACCAAAAACAATTGGTCGGTTTGTTTGGTTGGTTTTAAAAGTTAATGGTGCGATTTATGCTTTGAGCATTTTAAAAATCGAATGGTTCGGTGCTGTTTACGGCTTCCATTTTTTAAACCTTATAAGCCGCAAAAACCATATTATATATGCATGCATGCATGTGCATGCGTGTGCATGTATATATATCTTTTTCATTTAAAAAAATTATTGAAAAACCTAAGAGTCTTTTCGTTTGTCTACCAAAATATATTTTATTGTTATTTTTCTAGAATTTGCTAGCATATTAAATCTTTATGCGGAGCACATTGAATGCCAACACAAGCATGCAATGAAGTTTGAAATGTATGAAGACTATAAACATTCAAAATAACGTATGACTTTGAAGTTTATTATAAATAATTGTAACTAATCAAGACTTTATCTAACATGTTATCACTCTTTTAAAATTAATTTTGTTATTTTGATAATGGTGGATTTTTGTATTATGGTTTTTAACTTTTGAAATTTGGATTTGAAATAGATTATGGTATTTTGTATTATTATATTATCCGTTTACTATTGTTTTTTTTATAAAACCGTGAAACTGCAAAAACTGAACCGTAAAACCATGAAACAGTCAAAACCGGTCGGTTTGGTTTCCCCAACTTACGTGGTCGGTTTGGTTTGTCATTTTTTGAAACCGTAGTTAATGGTTTGGTTCAGAAATTTTTGCAAAACCGATCGAACAGCACCGTAGACTCCCCTAGATAAGCCCATACCTTCACATAAGGCTGTCAAATTGGGTCTTATCGTGTTTTTAGAGACGACGCGAGGGATGCAAATAAAAAACTTAAAAATAACTTGTTTAACATTTGGTTTGATGATTTATGCTTGATAGTTCAATATTTTATTTAACAAAAAAGATTAATGATAAAGTCTAGCATTATAATTTTTATAATTTAAAAATGTACAAAATTACATAGTGTACTTTTTGTTAAACAAATTACAAATCTTATCGTATATTATCTTATCAGGTACCTGTTTTACTAGTCCTACCTTCACGGGAACATTTGAACAATTGGATGTGAAAATGAGAATTAGGTGAACCATTGACACTAATTTTTTCAGGCTTTTGTATGAAATAAATTAGTAGAATATGAAGATGATAGATGACTCAATTTGAAACATCAAGAATTTTTTAACGAAAAATAAAAAACTGACCAGAGGAGGCTATGACAAACATTCAAAGGCAATTTGCTAGATTCTCAAATGAGAAAGACTCCATCATATGAAACTTGGACTTTAACTTTAATTAATGTAAGTTCATTAATTTCAACTATTTTGACATATTTAAATTTCAACAATTTGATATAAACTTGGCAAAAACAAAACTAGGGCTGTAAACGAGCCGAACGTTCAGCGAACAATTCGTGAACCTTTCGTTTAGTTAAATGAACGAACATGAACAGAGGTCATGTTCGTTCATTTGTGTTCGTGAACGTTCGGTAATATGTTCGTTTACGTTCGTTTATGTTCGATTAAGTTCATTTATTATATTTATTCAATAAATGTGTTGTATATTTTTAATTTAATACCATAATATTTAAATTATTTTTAGTTTAATAATATAATATTTTAATTTATATATTTATAAATGATTATCTTACAATGCTTGAGATTAAGAATGTTGATTTTTATTGTTTAAATAATATGTGTTTGTTAGCGTTCGTGAACCGAACCTGAATAAACTAAATTCCTTAATGAACGAACACGAACAATAATTTCCGTTCGGTTGCCATTCGTGAACTGTTCGTGAACAAATGAAAAGTTAAACGAACGAACACGAACAAGGGCTCGTTCGATTCGTTTACAGCCCTAGGCAAAACCAATCACTACAATAAAAATTGGGTTCATATGGTCTTTTTAATGACTTGAAGGGTCATTATTGACATGCAAAATACAACATACAAGTATACAACCACAACATAACTAATGAATACACCAAATATTTCAAATTTCCAATGAACGCAGCCAGAATTAACCAAAAACGCGCAAGTACAATGAACCAAAACCTCCAAAATCTTTATCTTTTAATAAATGACTAACATCACATGCCACTTGTCACTCTCTCAATTATTCTTCTATTTCTTTTCCCGCCTAAACCATTTGACCATATTTCTTCTGATATACGCATATCCTCCTTTTCCACATTTGAAATTTAAAACCATAAAAAACACACTCATCTTATCCATTTTTTCAATTAACCCATTAGATAGTCACCAACATCACTTTATCGTCACTATAAAATCGCTTCACCATGAGTTTATCGTCATCTTGGCTGCAACCAAATCAACGGTCTGTTGATTTTCAAGATTTGACGAGGAAATGCAGGTTCATATTTTAAATATTGATGCGAAGAACAAGTTTTTAGCTCAAATCGTCATTGTAAAAGTGATATCATAATTTCTCACACAAACATCCCATCTCTTTCATTCCATACGCAAACTATTAGAACCATTACAAAAGAAATAACTGACACACTTACGTGCTCCTACATGCAGGCCACGTTTTCCTTACAACTTGTACCACTAACCAAAGGAAATAAACAATACATTAAAAAAACAACTGACACATAATAAATGCATGCAGCATGCATGTTAAGACTCACGTGAGTAAAAACTCATTATTAACACAAGCAAACAACGAGATGGACATAAACCCTTAACATAACCTTCCCTTAAACTGAAGTAGGGTTTACCCTTCAGTTTACTTCTGCAATCTTGCAAACACCAAGCATTCTTCTCATCTTCTCAAACACTTCCAACTTTACTGGCTTTGTTAAAACATCAGCAACTTGATTGTCTGTTGAACAAAATATTAGTTGAATTCTCCCTTCATTCACTAGTTCTCTTAGATAATGAAATCTAACTTCAATGTGTTTGGTTCTCCTGTGCAATACTGGGTTCTTCGACAATTTTATAGCAGAATTATTATCACATTGTATATCAACCACTCCAATAGGATTTCCACCAATTTCTTCCAACAAACCTTTTAGCCATACACTATGACATGCACATGAAGTAGCAGCAACATACTCTGCTTTAGTTGAAGAGAGTGTGACAATATCTTGTTTTCTTGAACTCCAGCTTATTGCTGCATTACTCAGAATACATACATATCCTGAAGTACTCTTGCGGTCCTCAACATCTCTTGCATAATCGCTGTCAGTATACACCTGCAATTTAGAAGACACATTGCGTTCATACACTAACCCAAAATCATAGGTAGCTTTCACATATCTGAGAATTCTTTTTGATAGTTGCATATGTTCTTCTCGTGGATCAGTCATGAACCTTGATATGAAACACACTGCATACATTAGATCTGGTCTTGTCACTGTTAGGTACATCAGGCTTCCCACCAAGCTTTTATAATATGAATCATTCACCTTATTTTTGTCACCTGTTCTTGTTACACACACACCAGGAACCATTGGATTTTTAACACCATTTCCTTCCCACATATTGAACCTTTCTAGCACTTCTTTGGCATACTTCTTCTGATGCATCTTTATTCCATCCTTTTGTTGATCCACCTCCACGCCTAGAAAGTATCTCATTTTTCCCAAGTTGGTCATCTCAAACTCAGTCATCATAGACACTTTAAAGCTTTCACACATTGCTTTATTGTTCCCAGTGTATATCAGGTCGTCCACATACAAGCTCACAATCACCATACCTTTTGTCTCCCTCTTAACGAAAAGAGTATGATCATAATGACTTTTTGTAAATCCTTCCCTTAAGAAGTAGCTCTCTATTCTTTTAAACCAGGCCCTAGGCGCCTGCTTCAATCCATATAAAGCTTTCTTCAATTTACAAACTTTGAACTTCTCTCCTTTCTGAATAAACCCAGGTGGTTGTTCGATATAGACAGTTTCCTTTAACTCACTGTTTAGGAATGCACACTTGACATCTAATTGGAAGATTTCCCAGCCCCTTGGAGCTGCTATTGCAACAATGCTACGGACCGTATCCCATCGAGCAACCGGAGCATATATCTCTTCATAATCTATGCCCTTTCTTTGAGCATACCCCTTCACTACAAGTCGAGCTTTGTACTTGTCAACTTCTCTTTTTTCATTCAGCTTAGTTTTAAACAGCCACTTGACTCCGATTGGCTTGACTCCTTGAGGAGGTTCCACTAATTCCCAGGTTTTGTTCTTAGCAATGGAGGCCATTTCTGTTCTCATGGCTGCCATCCATTTAGCCTCCCCTTTTGCTTCATCGAAATTAGTGGGATCTTCAGATAAGCCAAACATTGCAAAGTCTTCATCTCCGTCTGATAGACCTTCTCCATATTCATAATCTTTTAACCAACCAGGTGTGTTCCTTGTTCTTTTATTTGTGGTGGAGGTTTCTCCTCTTTCAAATCGTGAATTAATTTGATTTGTAGGAGAAATTATGGGCAAGGTACCGTCAACAGTTTCCATAGTACCACCTATAGCAGCACTAGAGTTCTGAGTATCTTCATTTTCACTATTTTGCTCGGCCCCACCATGTGGGCTCACATCACCTTGTTCCTCGTGTAAAGCATTGTCATTATCTTGTTGCTCAGAACCTTTTGTAACATCACCATCAGGGACTATTAAAGTAATATTTCCAAGCTCCTTTCTAGTCCACTCCCATCTGTCACCTTCTTCAAACAGGACATCTTTACTGATTATGATTCTTTTTGTGATTGGATCATACATCCTAAAAGCCTTTGATTCTGCACTCACCCCTACAAAGACACATTTAACACTTTTGTTGATTAATTTTGTTCTGAGTTGGGTAGGTACGTGAACATACCCGATACAACCAAAGATTTTACAATGCTTTATATTTGGTTTGTATCCTGACCAACTCTCTTCAGGAACCTTATCTTCCAGAGAAGTTGTAGCACACCGATTCACTATATGACAAGCCCAGTTCACTGCTTCTGGCCAAAAACACTTTGGCATTTGCTTCTCTATTAATAAAATCTCACCATATTCATGAGAGTTTTGTTTCTCCTCTTTGCTACCCCATTTTGTTGAGGGGTGTAGGCTGCAGTAAGTTGTCTCTTTATGCCTGAGTTTTCACAAAACTCATTGAATTCCTTTGAGGTAAATTCTCCACCCCTATCACTTCTTAACCCCTTGATCTGTAATCCAGACTCGTTTTCTACCTTAGTTTTGAATTTTTTGAAGTATTCCAAGGCCTCACTTTTCTTTGATAAAAGATACACCCACCCTTTTATGGTATAATCATCAATTAATACCATTACATACCTTTTTCCACTTGAAGATTTTGGTTCAATAGGTCCACACAGATTTGTGTGGATTAGTTGCAGCTTGTTTGTTGCTCTCCAGGTGCTTTTCTTGGGAACACTTTCTCGTTGTTGCTTGCCCAAATTACACACTTCACACATTTTTGATGGTTCCACCACTTTAGGCAAGCCTTTCACCAGGTTTTTGTATTGCATGGTTCTCAATGACTTGTAATTTACATGCCCCAGCCTCTTATGTCAGATTTGATCTCCTTCTTCACTAGTTTTCAAGCAGTTTTGTTCTGGTGATTTAACTGTAGCATAAATTACAAACATTCGGTTTTTAGTCATTTTTGAAGACATGATTATGCCATGTTGTGAGTGGTAAACATTACACATTCCTTTTTTAATTACCACAGTAAGGTTTTTTTCTTGGAGTTGTCCAATACTCAAAAGACTTGAAGTGAGTTCTGGAACATAGTATACTCTAGTTATCAACTGAGTTATACCTCCAATTTCAAGCTTCACATCTCCTATACCTTTTACATTAAGTTTTAGATCATTACCGAGCTTTACTGTGTGTTTGAAACTTTCATCCAAGCTCTTGAACCAATCCTTCTTGCCTGTCATGTGGTTTGAGCACCCTGAATCGAGGAACCACATGCTTATTTCGCTTTCTTTCTTCGTTTCGCTGTGAGCCATGAGCAGCAAATCTTCACCTTCATCAAATTCAGCATAGTTGACCGGCCTATCAGATTGAGTGCATTCATAGGGGAAATGCCCATATTAATGACATTTAAAACACTCAATTGTAGACTTATCAAAATCTGGTCGTGATCTTCCACGTCCTCGACCTCGGCCGCGACTTATCATGCCTCTTCCGCGTCCGCGACCACGAATACTGTTATACCTCAAAAAAGTTACCTCATAATTGGGAATATTTCGGAATACAGAATATTTCAGAATATTTAGGAATATTTGCGTATATAAATTTATATGATCTGATGACTTAATTACTGTATAATAATAATGTAAATGATGTTATTATTATTTAATGCCACATGTATTGCTAATATTTGAATTAAGTCAACAGATTGTATAACTAGCAAGCCTATTTTTCTGGAATGATAAGAAGAAACGTGGGAAACATGCCAACGTTCATGAGAAGTGTTCGAGAGCTGATTGGAGGAAGAACCGGTTATTGAGGAACGACTATTTGACCAATATTGTATATTTTTGACTATATATTGAGGCTCATGATCGATTTTAGGGACATCTGGCACACAACCAACTATTCTATCACTATTCGCGATCATATTCACAGAAACATACACTTAGCAATCGATCATTTGTGCTCTTTCTTTGTAACTTTTACTTTGTTAGTTTAATATAAACAAGGCAGAGTGACGATTGTCACCTCCCGAGGTTTTTATGCCGGCAATCCTAAGGGATTAAGGGCTTTTCCTCGTACAAATCTCGTGTGTTTGGCTGTTTTTCTATTTTATATTCTGAAATATCCCTAGGTATCCTCAGGGATATTCTTGTTAAACATTATTGTTAAACTATTTTCTTGATTGTTAAACACAATACCCCACTTAACTAATTCGGTTTTGCTAAAAGTTATACTTGTTAATTTTTACCCGAAACAATTTGGCGCCCACCGTGGGGCAAACTTGTGTTTTACATAATTAAAACCTTGTTTAAAGGCGTTTTTTCGAAAAATACAGTGGAAAATGGCTTCACAACCGAGATCAACCTCTTCATTACCTATTGTTTCTGCTTCTACTACTAACGTGTCCTCGCAGATTCCTGTTTTCACGAAGAAACCAGATAATCCTGGAAAGAAGACCACTTTCGTTGCTGCTAGTACTCCATCGACAAAGATGACCACTTCAACTCCCATATTAATTTCTAATGACGATATTTTGAATATGTTTCAACAGATGCAGCAGCAAATGATCGATCAGCAACGGATGAATCAAAAACTTCTCAGGGAAATGGAGAATTTGAAGGCTGAAAAGAATAAACAACCAGAGGCTACTACTCCAATAACTCCAAGGATCCTTGATTTTGGGACATCAGGGATATCCGGAAACCACTCTGGAGACTTTATTCCCATGCAGACTAGTCTCGGAGATCCCTCGGGATCCCAAGGGTTAAGGATATCTCGGGATAATACAAATATCCTGGGAACTTCTTATCTAACTCCCATTACTAGCAACACTTATAATTATTCTCCATTTGAAACTACTAATCTTGGTTCCTCGCAGGATTCAGGGATATCTCCTCAAGTGGCCAAGGAAATACAGAAACTCCGGGATATGATCTCAAGTGTACCAGGAATAGTCAAACCTATCCCGGAAGTACCAACAACCACTCACAGGATATCCAGATTCGCCCCACCTATATGTGATGCTGAAATCCCAAAAAGATTTCAAACTCCAACAATGAAGCTGTATGATGGAACTACTGACCCAGAAGAACATGTGGCGCAGTATAGGGAAAGAATGGAAACTAACCCAATACCCCCACATCTAAAGGAAGCATGCTTGTGCAAAGGATTTGGGTCAACATTGACAGGGGCAGCCCTGAAATGGCTGCTTAACGTTCCTCCATATTCTATTACTTCATTTGCTCACCTAATTAATTTATTTAACAATCAGTTTTCTTGTAGCAGGACGTTTGAAAGGCTGACTAGTGATCTCTATAGGGTAACCCAGGGACCCGACGAATCCCTTAGAAGTTATGTCAACAAATTTGGCAAAGAATCCCTGGATATCCCTAACCTAGACATCACTACAGCTGTTCAAGCATTTAAGATGGGTTTACAAAGAGACTCACCTTTTTATGATGATCTGGTTATGAATCCCTGCAGGAATATGGATGAAGTTCAAAACCGTGCACTGAGATTTATAAGATTGGAGGATGATAAGGAAATCCAAAAGAGGATCACTACGACACCTCCCAACGATCAAGGAAAGAGAAAGCTGGATTCGCCTAACAGCAAGTCATTCAAATCCAAGCCATACTATAAGACGGATAACCACAAGATCAACTCTGTGGAAGAGGATGAGGATGACGAAGAATATCCCAGGATATCAGAATATTGTTTTTCTGTTGATATTCCTGAATTAATGTGTGCCATGCAGGATTTAGGTGAAAAAGCCAGATGGCCCCAAAAGGAAAAGAAGTTTGCTACAAGGGACAAATCCAAATGGTGTGCCTTCCATGAGGACTTCGGCCACATAACGGAGGACTGCATTGCATTAAGAAAGGAGATAAGCTACTTATTGAGCAAAGGCCATCTTAAAGAACTACTGGGAAAGAAGAAAGAAAGAAAACAGGATCCCAACGGATTCCCAAAAAGAGCAACATCTCCACCTAGAGATGCAAAGGTAATTAACTTCATTTCTGGTGGCTCTGATATTTGTGGTACCTCTTATTCTGCAGCTAGAAGACATGCTAAAGAAGCCAAGATGGAAAACGGAGAGAGACCCACAAAAACATCAACACTCACCACTGAAACAGTGGTGTCCTTCGAAGAACAAGATCGCGAGGATATCCTGGATCCTCACCATGATGGGTTAGTCATTACTTTGTATGTTGCTAACCACTATGTACGCAGGATATTGATAGATGGAGGAAGCTCGGTCAACATCATCCAATTAGAAACACTAAAAAGGATGAACATTCCTGAATCAGAGATAACGACTAAATCTCTGATCCTAGTCGGGTTCAGTGGCGAAACTAAAGCCACTGTTGGAGAAATCAAACTACCGGTATACATCGAGGGGGTAAACTCTATGCAACGCTTTTGTATTATAGATTCCCTTTCCTGTTACAATATTATACTAGGTAGACCTTGGATACACGACATGAAAGCAGTCCCTTCGACTTACCATCAATGTGTCAAGTTGCCGACGCCTTGGGGAGTAGTGAAGATCAATAGTGACCAGTAGGAAGCCAAGGAGTGCTACTCGTCTTCAATGAAGGGAACAACTAAACCTTCACCTGCGTAGCAATCAAAGTGCGACCTTGGGGATACTCAGGAATATAGGGAAAAGGAAGTAAAGGAAGTACCCTTAAATCCCGAAAATCCTGAGGTCAAAGTCCTTGTAGGAACCAATATCCCTGAGGATATAGAAAAGGAACTGATTTCTTTTCTGAAATCAAGAGTTTCCACATTCGCATGGAAGCATGAGGATATGACAGGAATATCCTCAGATGTGATTACACATAAATTAGGAATAGATAGGAATATTAAGCCTGTCCACCAGAAGAGAAGGAAGTTTGCACCCGAAAGAAATCTAATCATTCAAGAGGAAGTAGAGAAACTCCTCAAAGCAAAAATGATTAGAGAGGTGAAATTTCCAAAGTGGCTAGCCAACGTAGTCGTGGTTCAAAAGAAGAATGGAAAATGGAGAGTTTGTGTAGATTACACAGACCTCAACAAAGCTTGTCCTAAAGACCCATTTCCATTACCACATATAGATTCCATGGTGGATGCAACAGCAGGACATGAAATATTAACTTTCATGGACGCATCAGCGGGCTTTCAGCAAATTCAAATGGAACCTTCGGACCAAGAAGACACAGCCTTCATGACACCAACAGGAATATATTGCTATACAGCAATGCCATTCGGCTTGAAGAATGCTGGAGCCACATACCAGAGACTCGTCAACATGATGTTCAAAGAGAAACTGGGGGACACTATGGAAGTATATATTGATGACATGATGGTCAAATCGAAGATAACTGAGAATCACCTTAAGGATCTTCAGGAATCCTTCGATATCCTGGACCACTACAATATGAAACTTAACCCATCTAAGTGTCATTTTGGGGTAAGATCAGGAAAGTTCTTGGGATATATGGTCACTAAAAGAGGGATAGAGGCTAGCCCGGAACAAATTCAAGCAATCTTGAACCTCAAATCCCCGAAGAACATAAAAGAAGTGCAAAGGTTAACGGGAAGAATAGCAGCCCTCAATAGATTCATCTCAAGGTCTTCTGAAAAATTTAAAGGATTCTACGATATCCTTAAAAAGAATAAGAAGTTCCAGTGGGATGAAGAGCATGAGAAGGCACTTCAGGATCTGAAGGAATATTTGTCCTCACCACCATTGCTCATGAGACCAGAAAATGGTGAACCTCTATCACTATATTTAGCAGTATCCTGAACGACTGTAAGTGCAGTGTTAGTCAAGGATCATCAGGGATCGCAACACCCTGTGTACTATGTAAGTAAAAGCTTAGTAGATGCTGAGACTAGATATTCTCATTTACAAAAGCTAATTTTAGCTTTGGTTATGGCATCAACTAAGCTAAGACATTACTTTGAAACACATAGAATACACATTAAAACAAATTATCCTGTCAAATCCGTACTGAGAAAACCTGAGCTGTCAGGAAGGATGGCAAAATGGTCAGTTAAACTCAGCACATATGATTTGATCTATGAACCAAGGACAGCAATTAAGTCACAAGCTTTAGCAGACTTTGTGGCCGATTTTAGTAGTGATCTACAACCAGAAGTGGATCTAGAAGTAAGACTCTTAGACGAAGATACTGGTGAGTGGACCTTGTTCACAGATGGATCTTCGAATGTAAGAGGAACAGGATTAGGCATTATACTAAAATCGCCACAGGGGGACATAATACCCCAATCGATCAGTTGCGAATTTCAAGCAACTAACAATGAAGCAGAATACGAAGCCCTAATAGCAGGACTCCAATTAGCTAGGGATATGAACATCAGAAATTTACATATTTTTGTCGATTCCCTACTAATAGCCAATCAATTTAACGGTTCTTACATGACTAAAGGAGATAAATTGGCAAAATATTTAGAAATAGTTAAGGATATATCAGGATATTTTTATAATTTCGATATCACTCAAGTACCAAGGGATGAGAATGCCGAGGCAGACGCATTGGCAAACTTAGCATCATCCCTAAGAATCCCTGAGGATATTAATATTCCTATCCTACACATATTAAGACCAGCAATAGATATACAAGATATAGATCAGGATAGCAAACCCGAGAACACCGAAGTTCTTCACTCAGAAGCACATGAAATATCCTGGACTATCCCTATTAAGAACTATCTTCAAACAGGGAAAATACCTGATAAAGAAACAAATCCTAGAGCCTTTAAAGCAAAAGTATCTAAATACACAATCATACGAGATATCTTATATAGGAAATCAATATCAGGCCCATACTTAAGGTGTTTGGAGAAGCCCGAAAGTTTGGATATAATGAAAGATATCCATGAAGGAGATTGTGGAAACCACACTGGGGGTAGAGCATTATTCTCAAAGATCCTGAGAACAGGATACTTTTGGCCAACCATGAGAAGAGACGCAATGTCTTATTCCCAGAAATGTGATGCTTGTCAAAGACATAGCAATATACTTCATCAACCAGCTGAACCTCTACATCCAATAGTCTCATCATGGCCATTCATGAAATGGGGAATGGATATAGTAGGAAAGCTACCTAAAGCACCTGGAGGAAAGGTGTTTATGCTTGCTATGACAGATTATTTCTCAAAATGGATTGAAGCAGAAGCCTTCGTACAAGTCAGAGAAAAAGAAGTAGTTTCGTTCATAAAGAGGAATATCCTGACTAGATTTGGAATACCCGCAGAAATCACTTGTGACAATGGGTCCCAGTTCATAGGCAAAAGGACCACAAACTTCTGTGAAAGCTGGGGCATAAAGATGATCACCTCTACACCTGTTCATCCTCAAGCTAATGGTCAAGCGGAATCAAGCAACAAGATTATAATTAACAACCTTAAGAAAAAGTTGGGATCTAAGAAAGGAAAGTGGGCTGAAGAACTTCCATTTGTCCTATGGGCTGATAGAACAACCACAAAGAATGCAACTGGTCAAACGCCATTCTCCTTAGTGTATGGTTCTGAAGTCGTTCTCCCAACTGAAATGGTTATTCCTACCGCAAGATCAAGCCTACAAAATCTTGAGTCTAATAAGGAAACACTCTCCGAGGACCTAGATACTATTGATGAACTTAGGGATATTGCAAGAATAAGGATGGCAACATATCAACAAAAGATAGCCAAATCATATAACAAGAATATTAGGATACGAAGATTTCAAATTGGTGACTTAGTTCTAAGAAAGGCATTTCAGAATACTACCAACCCAGCTGATGGAAAACTTGCTCCGAAATGGGAAGGACCCTATAAGATAGATTCCGAAGCTGGAAAAGGGGCATACAAGTTAACCAACATGGAAGGAGAACCTCTTCCAAGATCTTGGAATGCCATTCATCTTAAGTTATACTTTGTTTAAAACTTATTAAGTTGTACCCTGCTTTCTTACTATTGAATATTTATAATTATTCTTAGATATGCCTACATATTCTTATATATTCCTAATTACCTTGCTACTAATCAAGCATAAGCGAGGCATCAGGATTCCTTGTTCCCAGCTATGCAAACATTTTATTGTTTTATAGGTATAGCAGGAGAAGAGATGAGACTTTATGTCTTAACCCAAGATCTGACCTGAAATCAGAACTTGATGAAGACCCCGCACTGACTTTATGTCCAGCTGCAAAGTTTTGACCTAAAATCAAAACTCAACAGACTCTCATGAAGACTTAGGGCTCATGCCCTCGCCAGTTGCGCACGTTTATCCTATTATAGTCTGAGATGATGGGACCAGTACACGCATGAGTGGCTGACAATTTCATTATCAAGGGCTATAACTAAGGATCCTCCGAAATATCCCGGTATAGTTGGAGATTTTGGGACCAGTACACGCATGAGTGGCTGAAAATTTCATTTTCAAAGACTATTACCAGGGATCCTCCGAATTCCGGCCTAGTCGCCAGTATCCCGGCCTTAGTCGCCAGTATTCCGGCCTTAGTCGCCAGTGGCCTTGTCGCCAGTATATCGGCCTTAGTCGCCAGTGGCCTTAGTCGCCAGTATCTCGGCCTTGTCGCCAGTATTCCGGCCTTGTCGCCAGTATTCCGGCCTTAGTCTCCAGCATTTCGGCCTTAGTCGCCAGTATTTCGGCCTTAGTCGCCAGTTTTAATCGGCCTTGTCGCCAGTATCTTGGGCTTGTCCCAAGTTTTCTTGTTTTTCTATTTGTGCAGGATTGAATTTCAAGGATACTTGGGAATACCACGAAATATTTGGGGATATTCAGGTATGGAATCTCTTTGATATTATAACAGGAACAAAGGAGATTTCGCATTAAACCTACTATCTCCAGAAATTGGTACATGTTTCTTAACTCTTTTAATTTACCATGATGCTTTTTATTTCTAATTATTTCTATTTGGAGATATGTTTTCATGACTGATAATATGCACTATATTTATTGTTATACGGGGCATGTTAAACATATATTTAAATTATTTTCGAACATACACACAATTAAGACACTAGTCAAATTAGGCTAAGTATAGCTTAAAATATCCTTATTTATTCATAAATATATTCAATACATATTAATCCTATTGAAATATACTCTAAACCTCTTCAATAGAAGTAGGGAAAATATTTGAACATTTTTAAGAGTATATGAATAATTACGACTAATACTTAGTCGAAATCTAATCTTTATGAACATTTCTTAAAATAAATTACAAGACACTTATGAATATTCGAACGTATCTTAAAAATCGTAACTATACTTATGAATAAAAACCTTGAAATAGATGACATTCTCAAAACTGGATATAATATTTGATATTCAGATTGATTTTAATTCTATACCAAATTATTCTTAAATATTCCTAAGTATACCTAATAAAACTTATCAAGAACTATTCTTAACCTAAATATTTGACTTATGAAGAGTTACATATGACTCAAGTTAAACGGAATAATAGCATCTGCTAAATTTAAGATATTCTAAAACATTTAGGGATATCTGAAAATAAGTTAAGAAACACCAGAATATAATCCAACCTAGTCATAATATTCACAATCCAAAAGGCATTTAAAAAAGTTTAACATACCAAACTTCGCCATGAAACTCATGGTCCCTCCATTTGATATGTTAAAACAAAAGTTAAAGAAGATCAAAGCTTCGCCATGAAACTCATGGTCCCTCCACTTTGACTTCCAAGATTGTCTGCCCCAATTCAAGGGGACTTTCCTAAGAGAACTATTGTTTAAAATTCTTACATCATTAGCAAACAAAGAACCACAACAATTAAAAAATGGGCTCAGACCTTCGCATCATTGTCATCATCGCCCATTGTAACCTCCTGCTCCGCCATACCGGCCTCCGCGCCTATCACCTCCACTTCACCAGCCTTGCTCGTCTCGCCCACCTCACCAGCCTTGTTAGTGTCCACCGAAGCCTCAACCTTGTCACCAGCCAGGGTCGCCAATATCTTGCCCCACTCCTTCATATTCTTGGCCAAAGAATCCACACCATCAGTTTTGGCCTGATTCACCAGTTGTATCTTGGCCCTCAACACAGCTATGGCAGCAGATTTTTTGGCTCCATCGATGTGCTCTTTGAATTGAAGCTTGTGGGTGGCTTCCATGTCCTTCATCTGCTTTTTGACTTTGACTAGCTCCTTCTCGAAGTGACCGGCTTTGGCTGTGAAGATCTTCTTCTGATCCTCTAGGACTTCAATCTGCTTCTCATTCTGTTCTTTCTCTATGGCGTATTTAGCAGAGGCCTACAAAATAGAGATCATTAAGAATAGGCAGGGATATATAATTAACTAAAAACAACAGTTAATATACCCTTTTTAGAAGATCAGAAATAGAAAGATCGGACGGCTCCTCAAGGTCTACGGTGTCTACCCCTTTGCGTTTCTTAGTGCTCTTTGAAGAGCGAGTAGTCATCGCACGAGGTTTGGGGGCAGAAGGACTGGTTTTTTCCTTCTTAACAGCGAAGAAGGTGTCGAGATCTTCAAGGTTGAATGTGGATTCTGCAAAATAAATCAGAATAGTTA
This sequence comes from Mikania micrantha, assembly GCA_009363875.1. NCBI lineage: Eukaryota > Viridiplantae > Streptophyta > Magnoliopsida > Asterales > Asteraceae > Mikania > Mikania micrantha. Next base: position 45,450 of record SZYD01001998.1, on the reverse strand, counting down.
GGAATAACTAAGAATACTTAAGAATATCAAAACATTTTTAGATATACCAGAAGCCATGGGAGTAATTGTTCCGAGATTAGCACCAAATTTCCTATGCTGTTCGTCAATTTTCAGTAGAGAACGGATTCTTTCTCTGCTATCTTCTTCTTCTTCTGTGATGAGTGACTCAAATTTGGGAGCTACAACAAAATAAAAACACAATAAGTTAAGATTAAACAAACGGAAATTTTGATAAAAGATAAATAATAAATCCCTAATAATCCTACCCTTTTCTACCCACTTGAGAGGAAGAATTTCCCCATGGGGGATAGAACTTCTTTTTACAAAAAAGAACCTATTCCTCCACTCATCTTCATTGAAAGTTATTCCAGAAACTAAGACGGGAGCCCCACTCCGTCTCTGAAGGACGAATCGAGAAGACCCATGGGTCCTGAGTTGGTACATCAAGGAAATTTCAGGGATACCGATATCTAAACCAAAGTGATGGTTTAGTTGGTCAAGGGTATGAAGAAGACGCCAACCCATGGGCATGAGTTGCGGAAAACACAGTTTTGTAGTTAAAAAGAAATTGAGGATGAGGTCGGAAAAAGGGTATTTCAATCCCAAAGTGAACGGATACTCTGGAAAACATGTCCAAGTAGGTGAGACATGATCGGCTTTAAGGTTTTTTGAAAAATGATGAAATATGGTTTCATCAGGAAAAGTTTTAGAAAGACGCAAAAGATCAATTCGGTCATCATTCAAAACATTTCTGTTTTGACGATTAAGACTGAGAATGTTTTGATCAGTGAAATCGTCGGAGTCGAAATCAGAGGAGGAAGATGATCCAGACATTTTTTCAAAAGAAAAAATTAAAATTGAAGAAGAAGATGAAAGAGACTTACAGCAAGATCCCGTGGAAGACGATGGCATCAAGTGGGTGTGAAATGATCATTATATCCTGCATAAACGGCAGGAATATGTGGGAAACCGCCACAATAATAACTGGTCTGTCAAAAAACGGTCACATCACATTCAAAATTCAAAATTTGAATAAAGAGCTAAAATAAACGGTTAATTTCAAATTCTTACCACCCATTGAGGCGGTAATAAGAATTTGGGGGCAATTGTTATACCTCAAAAAAGTTACCTCATAATTGGGAATATTTCGGAATACAGAATATTTCAGAATATTTAGGAATATTTGCGTATATAAATTTATATGATCTGATGACTTAATTACTGTATAATAATAATGTAAATGATGTTATTATTATTTAATGCCACATGTATTGCTAATATTTGAATTAAGTCAACAGATTGTATAACTAGCAAGCCTATTTTTCTGGAATGATAAGAAGAAACGTGGGAAACATGCCAACGTTCATGAGAAGTGTTCGAGAGCTGAATGGAGGAAGAACCGGTTATTGAGGAACGACTATTTGACCAATATTGTATATTTTTGACTATATATTGAGGCTCATGATCGATTTTAGGGACATCTGGCACACAACCAACTATTCTATCACTATTCGCGATCATATTCACAGAAACATACACTTAGCAATCGATCATTTGTGCTCTTTCTTTGTAACTTTTACTTTGTTAGTTTAATATAAACAAGGCAGAGTGACGATTGTCACCTCCCGAGGTTTTTATGCCGGCAATCCTAAGGGATTAAGGGCTTTTCCTCGTACAAATCTCGTGTGTTTGGCTGTTTTTCTATTTTATATTCTGAAATATCCCTAGGTATCCTCAGGGATATTCTTGTTAAACATTATTGTTAAACTATTTTCTTGATTGTTAAGCACAATACCCCACTTAACTAATTCGGTTTTGCTAAAAGTTATACTTGTTAATTTTTACCCGAAACAAATACTATGATCCATCTCAGTTTTCAAGACCTGATCTTCATTCACCTTTCGTGACAGCTTCTGTTCATGAAATAACAAAGAACTTTGTAGTTCATCAACCGTCAATTCATCAATGTCTCTCGATTCTTCAATTGAACATACTACGAAGTTGAAGTTGCCGGTTAGTGATCTCAACACCTTCTCAACCACCTTCACTTCTGTCATATTTTCGCCATAGCCTCTCATTTCGTTTGCTACAGTCATCACTCGTCCCATGTATGCGGTGACACCTTCTCCTTCTTTCATCTCCAATATTTCGAAATCTTTTCGAAGCCTTTGTAGTTGAGCCCTTTTCACTCTTGCATTTCCTTGGTATTTGTTCTTCATTGAATCCCATATCTGTTTTGACGTTTCCTTCCTTGTCATGGTCTTCAAAATCTGTTTATCTATCGACTGAAACAGGTAGTTTCTCGCCTTGAGATCTTTCAACCGGTTCTCTTCAAAATTCTTTTGCTGTATGGGCGTGGCTTGTTCTCCAGCCCTTATCTCTTGGTATCCTTCTTCGACTACCTTCCAGTATTCCTTTGATCGTAGAAGGTTTTCCATCACCATCTTCCAATGTTCGTAATCACCATCGAACTTTGGTATGCTTGGACTTTGAAACTGCATCATCTCCTCTGCCATGATTGATGCTTCTGCTTCCTTTCTCTCACACTCTTCAGGAAATTTGCTCTGATACCACTTGTAAAAGTGATATCATAATTTCTCACACAAACATCCCATCTCTTTCATTCCATACGCAAACTATTAGAACCATTACAAAAGAAATAACTGACACACTTACGTGCTCCTACATGCAGGCCACGTTTTCCTTACAACTTGTACCACTAACCAAAGGAAATAAACAATACATTAAAAAAACAACTAACACATAATAAATGCATGCAGCATGCATGTTAAGACTCACGTGAGTAAAAACTCATTATTAACACAAGTAAACAACGAGATGGACATAAACCCTTAACAGTCATGTGGGTATTGAGGTATTTTGATTTTACAGTTTTTATCTCTCTATTTATCTTGTTTTTTTTAATGTAGTTTTAGGGTTCTTGAATCCTTTTGTGGGGATAAAAACTAAAGAATGCTTTTGAAACAAAGTTTCATAACTTGTAAGAAGCAAATTAAAAAATTATGAACATAATCTTTCAAATATAGAAGTTTCACTCGGATCCTACCTACCTGTTACTCAAATATTAATCCCCATATCCTAACAATTATTAATCCTACCTACAGTATACGAAAACGTTTAATTTTGACTCTTGATTTTGATCAAGCTTTACATCTTTTATTGTTTCTCTCGTCGTTGGTTGAATTTCGTTTGTTAAGTTAATGGTTGGTTTTTTTCAAATTTGCATTTGGGTTTTCATGAATTTGGGTCAAGGTTTTATTGATTTTGATTAAGGTTTATTTTTAAAGTTATTATGAAATAATCTGGTTTTCATTTATTAGATTGAATGGAATTATGTTTAATAAGGTGATTTGAATCAAAGTGCATGGTTGGAATTTTATTTGAAATTAACTTATTAAGTTGTTGACTTTGTAAAGAAGTCCATAGGTTAAAACAATATTTGTTAATGTCAAAAAAACTTTTTTAAAATTAAGCCAAAAAGTTTATTGAAATTAAGCTAATATGAATAACATATTGATTTGTTGACTATTAACATATTAAAAACTGATCCAAACACTTTTTTTAAAAGATTTTATTTTAAAAAGTTAATAAACACTTTTTAACTGTTAAAAGTCATTTTAAAATTAAATAATCAATCACAAAATCTGGTTAATTTGTTAGTTATGTTGAATGATTTTTGAAATTAATTCTAATGTGTTATTGCTATAATTTGCTATGTCATAAACGTACCTCTTTCTTTTTTGAATGAACAATTCAAAAAAAATAATGAATTTGTTTTATGTAATTGTTGTTTATGGTCATTCTAGAATCAAATGGATAGCTTTTAGTGGATTTGAATGTACAAACTAGAATTCAAAGTTGGTAAATAAGGAAATGAAGGTTATATATTGTTTTTAATATTATTTTGGTTTATGTTTAGATATATTTTATTGAATCATTTCTCATCGTTTGTTCATGCTTCTTATAATTACTAATTGTTTAACATTTTATTGATCCAAGTCCGTGTTAACACGGGCTTCTAACCTAGTTGATAATAAATTAGACCATTATAATAAGCATAGATGGAATTTAAAACCAGTTTTGACGGAATTTGTTCTAACCCATGCCAAATTGACATTTTTTAAGGTGAATAGTTCTGACCAGAAACTGATTTTGTCAAAACTCGTTCTGATCTGAACCAAAATGACCATTTTCTAAAATGATATGTTCTGACCTGAACCTTTTTTTACTAGCTATCGTACCTTACCCAACCATTTTGTCAGGCCTAATTTGATATATTATGTTTTAGCCATATAAACGTGTGAATCGCTCAAGTTTAGTTTTACGCTTTTGTTACACATTTACTTTGAAGTATAGCTTATCATTTTTAATTCCTAAAATTCAACAATGCCTTGGAAAATTTGATATTTTCTTATAAAATGAGTTTGATATACTTTTGTTTTATGAATTCAGAAGTTTACAACTTTGAATTAAAAGTGTTTACTTTTATTATATTCAAAACAGCATTGAATCAAAGATCGCATATTGTTGGTAGTAAAACTGAAATATATGTTATAGATTGTGACTACAAAAGTTTCACCAAATATCATGCCTAAAAATGTAAGAATCTCACAAAATTGAATGATTTTTACCAATGAAGGAAACAACAATTGATTTATGTCTAAAGATCAACTAACTACTACAAGATCATACATATATACAGCATAAAACTTACTTGAAAAACAAAACCCTTCTCTTCTTCTTCCCTAGTTTTTTATCAACCGCTCGTTTGACAAACAATCTCATTGTTAGGACAATTGTATCTCTCGAGCAACGAATGTCGGTTGAATTGTAATCTGCACATAAATAATGCTCAATGTTATCAGAACCAAGTATTGCAAACTCTAATGATGTTTCTGCTGGTAAACTAATTACTGTCATTGGTGTATACTTGTTATCAACCACAACAGCATTGTTGGGTTCATTGAGCTTAATGCAATATCTACTTTTCTTGATCATTAACATTGCTGGTTCCCAAGTGTCAGAAGACCCTTTCCAAAGAAATATCTTAAAACTCGCGTGACCTAGACTTAACGTTTGCTCAATTTCATGAATCATATCGCGATGGCAAGTAATCTTTTTGTTTTCATTTGCAAAGCATCTTACAACTTCACCCTTCCTCTGTTTGTCATCAAGTGGCTGAACTTCAACAGAAAGATAATTATCTACATCATCTGCTGTAACAGTATACATGGGTTGTTTTGCAGCTTCTATGTAGACGAGTGACCCGTCTTGCAAATGGCGAACCCACTCAAACCCACAATGGGTCGTCCCATTTCTTGAGTACCCACTTGCTTGAATATCGTTACCCGGAAAAGGTTCACCTAGAATCTGTAAACTATCAATTGTGGGAAGTGGTTTGTTAGCACTGGTGTCATCATAGTCAACATCTTCTGAATCATCAGCTTCTTGGTGTGAGGAAGATTGCTCCTGTTCCTGTTCTTGTTCTTCTTCAAGAATTGATGGCAGGTAATGAGAGTTGACTGCTTCTTCTCCATTTGTTTGTTTCTCAATACCCATATGAACTGATTCTGATATTGGTGAAAAGATTTGCTGGGTCAATTCAGTATTTGAAGAATCGTTTAAAGACAGATCTTTTCTATGAGATTGCAAAATTTGAGGTTGATATTGAAAATCTTTTAGCTTTTCTTCGGCTATGGCGAGTCGTTCTTTATTATGCTTGAACAGAATCCTTAAATGACTAACAATTGAATATGCATCAAGAACTGCAGGAAGAAGAGATTGATCTGCAAGAAGAGGTACTAAAGATGATATATATATTGATCTTTCTTCTTGAGCTACCTGTAGCGCGTATCCAACACGAATATTCTCTTCGATTATGTCTTGTCTATAGGCTATGGCTTTTGAGGATGCTTCAACAAGATCTTGATGTTCCTGATCAAAAGCCTTCTGCATTAACTCAATGCGATTACTAAGAACAAGCTTCTCCTTTATAATCTGTGCTTCCTTGACTGCAAATTCAGCCAAGTGTCTTCTTAATTGCATAATTTCTTGTTCTTGTTCTTCAATCTGTTGAAGAACATCATCTTTTTCAATCAATTTGATGTTGACTTGATGCCTCCCACTCAGAGTTAATGCAGAGAAGCTGTTTGATAAATTGCCTCTGAGACTGAAGTCATTTTTTTCCATGATTTTCTTTATTCGATGACTCAAATTTATCGATTTTGTGATGATTGAATGAAATCAAGTACAAATTCCCACTGATTTGGTGTTGATCGAATAGTATCATGAATAACAACAGCACATGGTGACACTATCTACACGAATTGATAATTACCATCAATGGGTTTATCGTTATTTTACCAATCCGGATTAAAATTCCTTTACTGAAACAAATTCACGTGATCATGAATTCATCTTTTTCATGATAAGATATAAGAAAACAGAAGATGAATTCACAGATACCTTGTACTTTCGATCAATTCATCAGCTAAAGATTCTTGTCTGTCCTCTTTGCAACCGAAATATGCGGAGATATTGATTGAGAGAAAGTTTTAATGGCCGGTCATGCATTGATTGATGATCTGCTGTGTGAACTTCATATATATACAGACAACTTACAAAATGCACCCAATGATTAGCTGGATGTTCCGTGTTCTTTTTTATTTTTTCTAGCAGGATCACTTAAGGATTATTTACTATATTATCATTGTGTTATCAGCAGTATCACCTGATCATATCGGTTACCAAGTCACCAGTTATTGGGAAACTCCGTACTTTAAGAAAACCCTTTTGTAAGATTTGAACCCATGACCATTTGATTTTTGAGTCTTATCTCAATACCAAGATATCGCTAGGAGGTAATGCTTTTGATGGATGTTCTGTATTCGACACAACAAACCAGAACCACATTTACATGTACCTTAAAAAAATAAGCTAAAATGTGTATTTTTAATCGAAACTGGTTGACTCCCCGTGCGTTGCAGTGGAAAATTCCTCTACGATTGTGAATACTAGAACGCAAACATGATCTCGTATATCAAAATGCCTACATAAAAACACACAACAGTTGTCACTCCGACGTAAAACCTTAAAATGTAGTCATCATAAATGCGTCATCACACAAAAAAGGGTCATGCTCAGTTGTAAAAGTTATCATGAAAAAACACAAAAATAACTAGAGGTGATTATTAGTTTATTATTTGTATTATTCATACGTAATGGTTACCCTTCTCTTTTGTATATGTATATAAATTTCAAAGAAAAAGAAGTTGTTTCGATTCAAATAAGGTTTTGATGAAATACATTAGACAAGATTGGTTGCTAGAGTTTGGAATAAATATGTGTATTAATGTATTATATTTTGAATCAATAGATTTGATGCTGAAACTTGAAAGTTGGTTGAACATATAAGCTAGCATAACATGTTACACGGTCACATGATAAGACATAACTAGTAATAATTAGTTTTATTATTATTTTTTTTATCTAAAAACAAAACAAAAAAAAGAAGTTAAACAATAAGATATATTTAATTACACAACAAAAATTGAATATCTAGCTATTATAAAATATAAACATAGTAGCAAGTGTTAAAACATGTATATGTCGTTATCAAGTTTAAACATATGCTTAAACTAGGCGTAAACATGTTAAAATAAACTTAACGGATCAAATAACTTTAAAAAAAAATCCTATTAAATGTATTGTTAAATATACAATATAATCTTAATAATCTTCTTTTTTATTTATTTTAAACTTTAGTAAGCAAGAAAAAATACATTTAATTTAAAAAAATAAAAAGGAAATCTTGGTTCTTTAATCTTCTACTAATAAAAGAATAGCTATCATGGACACTTGTCATCTCCTAATAAACTCGAATTTTTTTTTGTCCATCTCTCATATTAAATACTAATTATCTTTTATATTAAGTTAATAATAAATAATTTTAAATAATTAAATTATACAATTAAATATAAAACAAATAGATGTTCTTATCATAAAAATTAAATAAAACTTAATAAATTATAAGAAAATTTCAATTATATAATAACTTAAAATATAATTTAATAATTCTTAATACTTATTTGTATTATGTTATTTTTAAACATTCAATTATTATTATTTTATAAACAATTAATAATATCAAACATACAAATTTTATAAAAAATTCTTGGTTACAACATTTAGATCTATTAAATCCATGTAATACATGTGTTTCTAACCTAGTACATTTAATAAAGAAGATATTCAATTTATAGATATTTAGATTTATTTGCTATGAAAGTAATTTTTTTTACCTTCTTAATTTATGAGTTACTAAATTTTGGAATATATTTCACATGATGAGTGGGTAGTCTCGTACACTCGTACTCTGATTTGTCACACAAATTCATCATAATAATTAAATGGGCCAGGATCATTCCTCATTAGCCCATTTCATTAACCAAATGCGGCCCTAATGAAAATATGAAATTATAATAGTAGCACTTTGGGCCTTTGGGGTCCATTTGTCTGAAATAGAGTCTAACTATTTACTAACTTGTTCTTATCTAATCTTATACAAAACAATAACTAAAAGCCCATTTTTCTAATACACAAGCCCAATCTTTCTTAAGCATTTGTATAATTGTATTCACTGGTTTTCTTTTCATTGATACCCGCTCTTGCGATTTTGTGGTTCGCAATAGATATGTCAAGCTCAGTATCTCATTCGGTGCACACCAACCGTTCGATGAAATACCGACGCAGCGCAACCTCTCTTAGTAAATTCCTACTTCTGGTCGATTTTTAGGTTCCTTTTGTTTGGCATCAAGCAACTCAAAGTAAAGTTTATATAGATATTGTGCACATGTCAATTGGGCATATGTTAAATAATTGTAATACTAATTTTGAATCTTTAATTAGGATTTTGTTTGCTACATTGTTATTTTTGTGTAATATACTAAAGTAATTTTTTTTTTTCAATTTTTAAATATTTTTTTTTCAATTTTTAAATAAGTTGTTAGCAAACGTAAAATAAAATAAAAGTGAATAAAAGCTACAAAGTTTTAAATAAAATATTCAATAAAGAGTAGCCCCTCACCTTTTCCCAACAAGAGTCTTTAGTCCCTCAACTATTTTAACCTTGTCAAACAAATAAGAAACTCACACTCTAAGTTACTATCTTGAGTATAATAAAAATGGCTCTTCATTTATGAAAATTTCTTTCATCCTTAACCGTATAAAAAGCTAACTTCTTTAGACATTAAATGCATTTACAAACCATCTAACATGTTTTAACAGTGGGTTCACACGATTGAGACCTTCGTTGTTCAAAAAAAAATCTAACATGTTTTAACTCATTTAGATACAAAGGGTTGTATGGGTCGTGCTTGAATTACATGATTTTGAGTTTTTTAAAATTGAGGTCGATGTTATTGAAATAAATAAATATCTAGGTCATGTTCGGGTTCACCGATGTAACCTGCCAAACATTAATAAACATATCTAACAAATAAACATTTTGGCTATGAGTAATTGAATATTGAGTTAAATTGTTAATTGGTAATTGAGTTTTATCACATGTAATGTAATGGTTATTTGGATACTAGTTTAGGTTTTAAATTAGGCTTCACCAAGGTCATTAAATTTCATAAGGGTTGATAATAAAATTTTTAAGGTTCACTAGAGATTAAATAATACACATAACAAATGATTCTTTTTCATGGGTATCGGCCAACCCACGTAGTTTATAAATGTGTCCGCCTCTGGTACCGAATATCGTTCTAAATCTATCGTTAGATTATGTACGTATTTATTACAAAATAATTAGCTCAAATTGGTATTGACATCCTGCAAGTAACGATACCAATACCGAATTTATAATTCCGCAACATGTTTTAGAGAATAAATTCGTCTCATCTATACACCTATAGCTACACCAATCAAGTGGATAATATGTGAAAATTGATTGAAGGGACTCTTAAAACCAAATCTTTTTTTTAAAAAATAATGAAACCGAACCAATAAACAAAAAAGTTCTAAACTGGTGCGTTGTCATTGACATTCTCATTTCATGTCAAAATTCGGAATATTTAATGAAATATGCACGATGACACCACTATAAATAAACCTTTTTTTTAATTGAATATAAGCAACTGTTACATGTTGTTTAATAATTTTTATTTTCAAATGGAAAAGAAAAGTAGATACGCATAATCAATGGCGAATTTTTTTGTGTGAACCAAGATATAATACAAGAATATCAAAGTTTGTGTTATAGTATAATTATATTATGTCAAATGTTAAATGCTAAAGATGCATTAATTATACGGGTTTTATAAGAAATATTAAATTTTGAATGTGTAAAAATAAACAGCGTTGAATAAAATAATATTAAATTTTACTTGGGAAAAATATAAAATAAGAATAAGTTTGATAAAAAAAGGATAAAACTTTTACATTTTCAAAGTTGTAACAGGTTAAAAAATTTTACTTATTTATTAGGTTTTGCATTCATTTAATAAAGATATAATGTTCAAATTGTCATGTTTAGCTAATTTAATTAAATAACTTACTAGCATGCAAATTATAAACAATATCATCAATTTATAAAAAAAACATTTATCATGCATAAAACTACTCTAATTAAACATTAGTAGACATTAGTCCATATATTATACACGTACAATAGTATGATACCCGCGTGATGCAGCAAGAAACACAACAATTGACTAATTTTAAAGGTTTGCATGGTTCTGCTTTAAGCAATAACCATAACAAAATCATTTTCTTTTTAATTAGTAGTCAACTAAAAATGATTTTAACTCCAAATATAAAAGGATAAATTTGTCAAAAATGATAAGAAATTATTAATTTGCTTTGGGTTTTTTTTCCTTCTATAATCATTGCATCTCGTTTCAATTTTTAAAGGCTACTAATATGAGAAAAAGTGGAAAGAAAAACAAAAAATTTAGGTTATATTTTTTAAAAATTGTATTTAAAAGATTTAATCAAATTACTTTTTGTTCGAATTTGATAAATAATCAAGCTAGCTATAATTTAATATTTTAATCACATACTAGTGAAAATTTTTTAAACTAATTATATATCCAACCTTCTACCCTAATACTCGTTTTATATAATTTAGGTTTTGATGCTACTTTCTATTGGTTTTTTTTCTTATAAATTAATCTCAAATGGCGGAGCTTGGTCGGCGTGTGAGGAGACAGAAAATTTTGAAACCTATAATACATGTTAGTTTTTTGAAGGAAGGGGAGACGAAACCACCATTTTGAGTTATAAAAAACATTTCAACCGGAAAATTAACATTACGGATGAAAAAATAGGGGAAGACTTAGAAAGCTTCGCCAATGATCTCTATCAAATACAAAAAGTGTATACTGGTTAAAAAATTAACCAATATATATAGATGAATTTGTCCCTCAATTTAACAAAAAATAATCTAAAAAATGAAAAAGAAAAAAAAAGATACGGATTTGGTGGAAGAGAGAATGTATGCAGGCACGGGTGGTACCTTTTGCTTTTAAAAGGGACCGTATGTAACCCCTCATTTTATCTTTTATGCCCACTTTGCCCCTTTTGCCTTTGCCACAATATTTTTTAATTTTTAAAATGAATTAGGCATGGAAGAATAACACGCACACCAACAATGATTTTGATGCCCCCTACATCTAACATTGATCAATTATCAAATATTTTATTTTTTTTAAACTTATGAAATTATAAGTTTATAAGCAAAGTAACTAAATAGTTAAAAGTTTTAAAAACAAGAGCTTTTTAATAAAGCTAGAATTCTTTATGAAAAACTATAAATAGAATTGCAAAACTTAACATATTTTTCGAAAATCTAAAATGGAGTTTAGGGCCAAAATATAAACCAAAAGGTAATCAAGCAAAAGAGACTGAGAGTAAATTTTGGTTTATATTGACTATCAAAACTTAATCAAACGGATTGAAAAGTAGACATAAAATTATCAACTAAAAATCAAATTCGAAAACGATAAGGAACCAATCGTGTTATTTTTTTTGTTATGGATATGGTTCGGTTTTTAAACTTAATAATACTTGTGATTATAGTTTTTTGAAAGTTAATACAAATCTCATATGTTTTGTCTAATTAAATTCCTTTTTTTGAACGACGACGATCATACATACCACGTATGTTGTTTTAACAGGGCCCACAGGGCAGAGTTAAGACCCGGCCACACCAGATGGGCGAGAACCCCTTGTAATGGGTAAACATCGCCCCTCATTGGTCTAGAACCCGAAATTAAGCTCAAGATTCATTCACTCACCTGGATGTCTTTTAAATTGACGTGGCAGAGCTCGAACCCATGACCTCTCTATCACAAGGTGAAACCCCAACTAGTAGGTTGAATTCGTATGTTCGGTCCTCTCGTATTAGGGGAAGATCCTCTCAATGCTCTAACGCCCACACCCCCAACATACCAAAACTAGCTGTCACCCCACTGGTAGTAGGCTATAAATATTCCGAAAGAGGTTATACTAAATTAAAGAATTTTTTTATGGAACAGATATATCAATATGCGTGGATAATACCTTTTCTTCTGGATTCATTGCTAGGATTTTGACATGTGTATATCTAGAATTCAACTGAATTGTCTAATTACAATCCTAAGAAGTAGAAAATAAATAAACGTTTTCTTTGGTGTTTTTTTTGAACGACCAATTAATCAATTGCTGGGTACACCGTATGCGGCCCCCAACGGTTAAAGGATGCTCAAGCTTGCCACTAGTCTAGACGGACGGAACCCCTAGCCCACCAGCCACTAATTCACGGGGAAAACTCGACCTAAACACCCGCCCAAAGACACGACGGTGAAAGGTCAGTAAAACCGGAAGAGATCAAGAATCGAACCCAGGACATGAGTCTTCTATTATTTTCCTCATACCTTCATATTAAGAGCAAGACAAGACATAATTGCTGTTTTTCTTTGGTGTTTATGGTGGACTTGAAAGGATGCATGAAGAAAAGCAAAGTAGAGTTGCAGGGGAAATAATGATAAGGAGGCAGAAGGCAGCTGTGGTGTAGTCTTATCCAACCAAATCATCTCATCTACATCACATCTTAATCACATTTCTTACAAATCCGTGCTTCCTTGGGAGTTGTGGCGGGTGGATCACTGCTTCAAACGGGTTCACGGCTACACCGTCTTAGGCTATCCACAGCGGTCACTCCACTGAAAATTATTCCCCACCAAAATTTCCTACCACGTCATCACCCCACTGAAAACCTTGAACCCCCACAGTGGCACCCCACTGAAAACCCTTCCCCACTCAAACCTTTCCCCACAGTGGTCATGGGCCATGGACGAATCAGAAAGCGTGAAACAAGCGGGGAGTGGGAGCCGTGGAGCTGCTTTGGGCGGGGCCGCTGAAGGGGAGGGGCGGTGTTTCCGCTGTTGGCTGCCGAAGGGAGCAAGCCCGCGGGAGGGGGCGGGGGAACCACTGCATGTGGTCTTAGGTCATGTGTTATCATCAAGTCTCCATCACTCCACATAACTAGGACTTGTATTATGGGCAAGACCAGTAAAAATTGATAAATAAGTGTCTTTTTATTACTAGACGGCTAGACCAGTTAGCCGATAAAAATCGGGTAGAATAACCGGCTCATATACTTGAAACCCATAGCCAATCCCAACCTTACGCATTTAACCGGTTTCTTAACCACTAGAACTAGTTTGGTTAAAGACACTTCACCTCTAGCTAAGGGTGTTACTTGTTAGAGTTACATTTCAAGTGATGATGATGGTTTAGAGTAAAAATTAGATGACCAAATTTGATTGGGTTTATGGTAAATTTTTTAAGATAGGAGAGGGATATGTCCACTCCGCCCTAATTTGTGTAAAAAAAAAGTATCATATTAGCAATATTTTCGTAAATGAATCAGATATTAAACCATATGTCTTGCTAGTTCACTCGTTGGATCAATCCGACCCATTCAGATCAAATTCAAGAGCCCAATGACATTATAAAGATCTAATATAAAAAATTATAAAAAAATATTTAAACAAACATGATTAATATTTAAACAAAAATAACTATGCTTAAAAATATAGGGTTTTGTTTCAATGTTTTATCATTTGGTTTTAGAGAAAAGGAAATTCCGGTTTGCCGGTTCAACTGGGTCGAAGAGTTCCACGGAGAACAGTCAGAACTTTTTGTGTTGGACCGGTTCCCCCATTGTTTCGATCCGGGTTTACATCGTATACTTGTATAAATTCATTAACTGGTATTCGTGTAAAAAATATACAAATTAGTATAAATGTTCTTTTATAATAAAAGTTATAGAAGATTAGAACATCTTTAATAATTAAACCAAGACTGATCAAGAATTTATAAAAGGCTTGTTTTATTTTTAGGTCCAAAAAGAACGAACACATATTCCAATCTTAACTACATAAACAAAACACACATACAAATTTTTTAATGAGCTATGTTTGTTTGTAAGGAAAATTAATGTTTTTGTGTTTATGTATGTTCTAAATAATGAACGCTAAACACAAACGAGCAATAACAATACCAACATAAAAGTACAAATAGTGAGGGAGTTTGGTAGAGACTACATAGGAGTGATCCTGCCCTAAAGCAAAACTCGAAAATTGAATTAGGATTTAAAGCTAATGGATTGCCCCTATTGTTGTGAGATTTTGTTTGATTGATAAAAAATTTACTCTTTTGTTCCATTTGATTAGGGGTGTTCAGAAAAACTGAAAACCGTTTAAAATCGATAACCGAACCGTATCCGTAACCGAAAAACCGAACCGAATTCTGAATCCGGTTTTCGGTTCGGTTAACGGTTTTGGATATTTTTTGAATTCTGTTTGTTCGGTTAACCGATTAAACCGAATTCATAATTAAATTTATTATTTTTATTAATAATATAAGGTTGAATTCGGTTTATTCGGTTGAATTCGGTTTATTCGGTTCGGTTTATTCGATTTTTAACCGGTTTATTTGGTTTTTAATTGGTTTGTTCGGTTGAATTCGGTTTGTTCGGTTATAACCGAAACCGAACCGAATTCAATTCGGTTCGGATAGCCATATCCTGAATTCGGTTCGGTTTGATTAACGGTTAAGAGGAAAAAATTTTGAAAACCGAACAAACCGTTAACCGAACCGATGAACACCTCTACATTTGACAACATATGACAAAGTCAATAATTTTTTTTTTAATTTTTTATACCTCTTGTTAACTATACTACGGAGATGCATATGATCTAGTGCAAATATACGATCATCTCAGGTGCATACGCTCTTGTTTAATAAGAAGAGAATTCTATAAAGAAGCCAATTTGACACATATTTCACCTGCTCTAATGAGTCATTTAAAACTCTGTGTTTTATTAGATGTTCTATTATTTTCTAACTCATTGGTGTCTCGCACCTTGACTTTCGGTACATATACCTAGGCTTTTCTGCCTGTCTTTACGACCTTTTACTCTTTTGGTTCTTTCGCTACAACACATGATGTTTTTTTTTTAATTACATGTGACAGACACGTTTACAATGGTCACACTTTATGGTTTTATTTTGAAATATGAATTGTAATCACATATTTTTATATATGCTTTATGATATTCAGAATCAAGAAAACGCTGTAGAAGATGGGTTTGTTTGTTTGAACATAGGCTAAACTATTGAAATTCCCACTTTAAGACCGGCCACAATGGTTATCCCGCCCAGCCAGCGGGCCTCTTCCCCGCCACGGCTTCGCACGGGAACACCGCCCCCTCGATAGCTGTGACAACTAGTACCTGACCGGCCGGCAAGTCCGTACGGTACGTGTACTTTCAACAGTAACTATATGTAATTACATGTGTATACACAGTACTTGTATTAACAGAATTCTAAATAAAAGAGACAGTTGTATGTATTTTCGTGTGAACTTAAATACTGTAAGTACAACATACATTTGAAACATTAGTTGTGTGTATTTAAGTGAAAACCTAAGTACAATTAGCACAACAAATCATGAGAAACAACAATGTTCAAGCGAATAACAATAACAAATCGGTTGCGATCTGATATCCATAGATGACAGGAATCAGATGGCCAACAATCCAATGTGAAAACAATGTGATAACAAGATGTTCAGTTGAGTTCGATAGTGAGGAAATACAATTTAAAACAATGTAACAGTGTCGTTTCAGAATAACGAACTGACAGTGTGTTTGCGTGGGTGACGATTCACACAAACACATCTGTGAGTTTAACGTTATGAAATGATAACTGGAAAGTAGAGAACAAAGGTCGGAAAGCAAAACCATCGTCGTGTTCGTTCGAATGACGATTCGAACGAATACGCGCGATGGTGACGCGATCTGACGAAACGAAAATGAAACACGACACGAACGAAATTAAATTAATAAAATTAAATAAATAACATTTTACAATTTTGAAACTCATCAAAATAATCAAATTAACTTCTTTTTATTTTTTACAAATTAGTTACGCGTAAAATTCCGGAAACGCGATGAAATCACGAACCGAGCAACCGAAACAAACCCGAATACCCGCGGGGTATTTAAAGGCTAAGTTAGCCTACTTCTTTCATTTTCACCATCACACTTCTCTCTCTAGCTTCAATTTTCGGAATCCACATCTCACCACCATATCCAAGCTTCAATCCTTCATAACTCGATCGTTTCTCAACGGATTTGAGTGTTCTTGGCGTCCACGCGAAGCTCACAACCTCCTTTACCTAAAAGTACAGTAAATCGGAGTATTTAACCACTGAAATTCGAGGTATAGAGGCTTGAATGCATGAAAGATTAGGGTTTTCACCCTTGTTATGTTCACTCACATGTAGTCGGCCTTAGATCCATGTCCACGACCACAAAACCCTCGAGACTAACCTGATGCGAAGCACCCTCATGAAAACGGCTTCAAAAATGGCTAGATCGAGATGGATGATGATGGGAAGGTGCGACAGGTTCGGTGGATTCCTGTGTCAAGTTGGCCGAACCAGTGGGTCACGAACCTTCTTGTTAAGCCGAACCATCATTAGTCAGACGAACGTACATGGTCAGCAAATCCCTTGATGAACCTGTTTCCAGCCACCATGCACGAACCTAAACACAACAAACCCTATCCGAACCCTCTTGAGGGCAGCGAACCTCCATGCTCACACGAACCCACCCTAGTTAACCGAACCTTCTGCAACCATTACTGCCGAACCCTCACGAACCATCTTAAAGTGACCGAACCTTTGGGAGTCACGAACCTTGACTAAACCAAGAGCTGGGACACGAACCATGGGAAGCAGAACTAGGAGCCGAACCACTCGGCCGAACCCTCACCACTCAGAAACCTAGTATCACCGAACCTTACACATATGGGACAAACCAATTACTCTTAGCCGAATCAACTAATCAGCTGAATCTATAGCATCTCGCGAACCTTGGAGGACTTGGGTCTGGGCTGGGTGACCATAGATGACAGCGAACCTAAGACCCTAAATGACCATGTGAAACAGCCGAAGCTCTCATGCGGCTCGTTTGTGAGTGCGGCCGCTGTGGGGGTGTGGACCAAATTCATCGAACTAATAGTGACCACACATCTAGTAGCCCACACGTTATCAATTGGCCCACAATGACTCGCATCACCTTATTCGGCCCATGAACCACCTTAGGTCCAATTCGGCCCATGCACCACCCTAGGTCCAATTCGGCCCACCATGGGTTCATGTGGGATTATTCCGGCCCAAATGACATTAATTGGCCCAATTTCATTTCCTTGGCCCACTACATGGCCCATGTCTTCGATTGGTCCGTAATCACTTAGTTCGGCCCATGTACGCATTGTTTGGCTAAATTAGGTTCAAATGGAAACTAACACATGAAATCAATGTAGGATATAATGAACAGGATATACATTGCAATGTAGGATAAAATAAGTTCAACAAAGAATTTATGACGATTTTGAAATGATAAACTTAAGTCGTGACTATTACTTAAGTTAAATCACAATATTTTTATCAACACAGTGACTAACACATGATGACAAAGGTTATAAAAGTCCTAGGAAGAAATCAAGTTCAAAAACACAATATAAAGACACTTAGTAGTAACAACCCATAACAATTACAACAAGGGCCGTGTAACAACCCATTTTGGTGAAATATTATAAATTAAACATAATTGGTGTATGATTGTGTTTATTTTAATTAAAGGGTGCTTTGTATGATTTAATTATCTAAATATTATTTGGTGGGTGTTTTTAATAAATACTTGATTTAAAAATATAACATATGGTGATGTTAACTAACTTATCTAAGTTAGTCATGATTTATTAGTTTTAACATGTAAATTGAGGGGTTAGAAGTGTCAATAGTTGAAAGTTAAATAACAAGGGGGTTAATATTGACTTTGGTCAAAATACACACACTTCATGTGTGTATGTGTGTGCTGGAAAACGACTCAGACAAGAAGAAGAACAAGGAGGGCTGCAATCTTCAAAATTGGGGCTTCAAATCTGCAAGGATCTTTAATGCAACTAGGATTTTGAGTTCTCCTTGTTTCATACTACAAATAGGTATATTTTTGGGTGGTCTTGATAGGATTTTCGTGGGTCTCCATTGGGGGAGTGAGTAGGATGGTTAAAATCCGAAATTTGGAGTTAATATGGTGTTAGTTGTTAATGGTTTTCGTATTCATAACATCTAAGAACACATATTTGATGATTTCATAATTTTTGATATCATGGTATTGATGGGGTGTTGCAAGGTTCTTAGGGGATAAGAACTTGGGGATGAAACTTAATGTGTAAACATGAAATAGATGTTAAAATGAAATTGTGATTGATAAATATGTGATAATATTGAATCTAAATGATCTTGAATCAAGAAAGGGAGTTTTATGGGGTTACATAGAGGTTATACATATGTGCATAAAATTTACTGCACAAAGGGTGTTTGATGAAATGCCAAGTAAGGCATTTGTCTTAAAATTAGTTTAAAAACTAATGGGGATATGAAGTATGTGGGTGTATAAACTCAACAAAGGTGAATTGATATGGTTAGGGGTCAATTGGAAGTAATTTAAGTTAAAATGGTGACACTGGGGTGAATGGGTGTATTTTGACTAGTTGAAGTCAAACTTTATATTAAACCTATTAGTTGTGATAATAGGAATTGATAGTGAAGGTGTGGGTGAAACCAAACGACTCGGAAAGGAAATTGTGATAGAGGATAACGCATTGGAATAAGGTAAGTCACCTAAATCTTCTACCTATTATGTGTAAAGGTGTTTACATGTATGAATGTTGTTGAAGGTTTGACTTTATGGTGGATAAGTGAACTAGTACTTGTTGTTAGACAATGATAAGCAATAGGTGCTATTTGTTGCTTGATTATTGTAAACATGGTGTTTTATGCTAGTTTATGATTGATTTGGTGTTTAATTGTAAATGTGTTGAATGATTTGAATTAGTTCACAAGGTGTGTGAATTGTAATTGAAATCAACTCAAATTGGTGTTTTGAATCACATGTGGTGTGATCATGACATTGGATTATTCACATGGTGTGTGAATGTCCTTTGTTGGGTGTAATCAAGTTAGTAAAACACAAGTGGTGTGGTTTACTTAACTTGAGAAATCTTGTGGAATAAGATTTCAAAGGAGTTTTGGGTGCAAACGACCCGTTAGTAAATCGTTTGATATTACGACCATGATGGTTATAATTTGGTGAATTAAGGTGTTTATTATGATTATATGGTGTTATATAATGTTTATGGGGGTATTGGAATGGTCGGAAGTGAGCGAAAGGGGTCAAGATAGTTGAAAACATCAAAAAGGGCCGTGCAGGTGGTGCCCGGCGTATCATACGCCAGGATGGGGCGTATGATACGCCTCCTTCAGCTCCAAATCCACATTTTGTCTGTGATACGCCCCAGATACGCCCAACCCATACGCCCAGTGTAGAATTTGACCAAAATTGACTTTTTGGGTCATGTAAGCTCGTGTGGGCGGGCATGGTGATCTTACTTAGTTCTAATGAACTAATGGTGACTTAATTAACATGTTTTCAGGTGACCAGAAGGGTTAACAGCGGTCGTGATCGGGTTGACTCGCAAGGATTCGGATCAAACACGTTTTGGGTTATTTCTTTGTTGGTGTTAAACAAAGGTTTTTGGTGATAACTCAAATGTAATTTTTGTTATTGAATGTTTAATTAGCATCAATTATTTTGTAAAGTCGTATGTAAATGGGATGTTATGGTGTTAATTACAATTGTCGGTTTGAAAAATCTGGGACCTATTTTCATTTGTCGTTTAAACACACGTGGCATGTGTTGGTGGGTTTGGGGCTTACAAGTTGGCATCAGAGCCATTGGTTTGAGGGATTCAAGTGCATCGCGAACACTTGAACTCAAATCCTTGTGCTTTTGATTTGGGGAGTAATGTTTGATCCGAAATCCGATCACGAAAGCCGGGGGTTTAAGGTAACAAGTTGGTAAATTGGTTACCTTAGTTATATATGTTTATTGGTGTTTGCTGTGAATTTTCTTGTTGAACCGAAATTCTTAGTCATATTATGGGGAGGTGAAGTTAAGGAATTGGATATGTGAAGTGTATAATGTTATGTCTGGCCAACATAAGATTATATTCTTGACATGGATATGACCTTAATGGAACCAATTCATAATACGGTTATGAACATTAGGTAAGGTGTTAGGAGTTGATGTTATGATGCTTTTAAGTTCATATTTCATGGTGTGCTTAATTGTATGAACTATATAGCAAAAACTAATGTATCAAATAACTTGTTTCAGTCGTAGAATGGCTGGTGGTGGAAGTAATGAAACTAACCTCACTGAAATGCAAACTATGGTGAGGGAAGAGGTGGCAAGAGCGCTTGAAGCTTCTATTCCTCATCATATGGAGGGTCTTCAAGCCTCCATTAGGGAATTCATTCGACAAGAGTTTGCAACTCTTTTAACTGGGCGAGATGGGGAGAGAACTCCAAAGAAAGTGACTTATAAGGAGTTTGTAGCTTGCAAGCCAAGCGAATTCAAGGGGGAAGTTGACCCATTACTGAGTCAACGATGGATAACCGACATGGAAGGCACGTTCGAGACGAGCCATTGCGACCCGGAAGATGAGGTGATCTTTGCGGGGAATCAGTTGCGTGAAAGAGCAAAAGATTGGTGGGAGCTTCTTCGGAAGGAAAAGGGTAGGGATGGCATGAAGAACTTAACCTGGGCGGAGTTTAAGGAGTTGTTCCTTAAACGGTTCTGTCCGCAGGCGGCAATTGACAGAATCACCGAAGAGTTTCTCCATATGAGGCATAAGGAGGAAAGTATTGATATGATTACCGCCATCTTCTATGACAAAGCTAGATTTTGTCCTGACTTGCTACAAACGGAGCGGATGTGGATCAATAGATATCACAGTATGTTGAATGCCAAGTACCGCGAATTTCTTACACCATCTAAGTGTGAGACATTGGCGGAACTTATTGATTGTGCTCGGGAGCGCGAGTTGGAGTTAAAACGACAGGAGGACCGCGGTGAAAAGCGGAAGGTAGATAAGGAGACGGGGTCGTCTAAAAAGGGGAAGTTTTCTAACTCACCTACAAAGTTTCATTCAAGTAGGGGAGTTAAGCATTGTACTAAATGTGGGAAAGACCACATGGGTGATTGTTCGGTACGACCTTTATCTTGTTACAAGTGTGGGAAGCAAGGTCATCTTGCTAATCAATGCTCGAGCCCTTTAAATTTATGCTATAATTGCTACAAACCGGGGCATGTTCGGAGTGAATGTCCGGAACTTAAAGGGGCTGGAGTTGGTGGAGGAGAAAATCGATATTTTAAGGGGCAAGGAAGTGGGAAGAAGGTGGAGGTACCCAAACCCAAGGGTAGGGCTTTTCAAATCACTGCGGAGGAAGCCAAAGTCACACCTGATGTGGTGACAGGTACTTTCTTCATCAATACCTTGCCTGCTTACATTTTATTTGATTCGGGGGCTAGTAGATCATTTGTGTCTACGAATTTTATACACCATTCGTCTTTTGTTGTTGAGAAATTGTCGGTACCTCTAGAAATAGAAATAGCGGATTCTAAATGCTTTCTAGTTTGTGATGTTTGTCGAAAATGTAAACTAACAATCGATGGGGAGGATTTTGATATTGATTTGATACCTATGGTTTTGGGGGAGTTCGATGCGGTGGTTGGGATGGATTGGCTTTCGGCTCACGGGGCCAACATTGTATGCAAACAAAAGATTATTCAATTGATGTCTCCTAGTGGACATGAGGTGTGTATTCGAGGGGAGAAACGTGGTGGCATGATCTTATGTTCCATAACCGAAGCCATGAAATATTTGAACAATGGTGGACGATCGTTTCTTGCTTATGTTGTGGATTCGGAGAAAGGAGTGAAGATGATAGAAGACATTCCTATAGTTCGTGATTTTTCGGATGTCTTTCCGGATGAACTACCGGGATTACCTCCCGAAAGGGATGTGGAGTTCCGAATTGACTTGGTGCCCGGGGCTAAACCCATTGCTAAAGCTCCATACCGGTTGGCGCCATCTGAATTGCAAGAGATGATGAATCAGTTGCAAGAACTTCTTGACATGGGTTTTATTCGTCCGAGCATCTCACCTTGGGGTGCACCGGTGTTATTTGTCAAGAAGAAAGATGGGAGCTTCAGAATGTGTATAGATTATCGGGAGTTGAACAAGGTCACGGTGAAGAATAGGTATCCATTACCTAGGATTGACGACCTCTTTGACCAATTACAAGGTGCTTCATGGTTTTCTAAGATCGACCTTCGATCGGGATACCATCAGTTGAAGGTTAGAGAGGAAGACATTCCAAAGACGGCTTTTCGTACGAGGTATGGGCATTACGAGTTTCTTGTGATGTCCTTTGGGTTAACTAACGCACCGGCGGCGTTCATGGACTTGATGAATCGGGTGTGTCGTCCAATGTTAGATAGGTCAGTCATTGTGTTTATCGATGACATACTTATCTATTCCAAGAATGAAGCTGATCATGCATGCCATTTGCGTGAAGTTCTTGAAACACTGCGTAAGGAGAAATTGTGCCAAATTTTCAAAATGTGACTTTTGGTTACGTGAAGTCCAATTCTTGGGGCATGTGGTGAATGCTAATGGTATACAAGTTGATCCTTCTAAAATTCAGACGGTTATGAAATGGAGTCCACCCAAGACTCCAACCGAGGTTAGAAGTTTTCTTGGTTTAGCCGGTTATTACAGGAGGTTTATTCAAGACTTTGCCAAGATTGCTTCATCTTTGACAAAGCTTACAAAGAAGAATACTAAGTTTGTATGGGGTGACGAACAAGAAAAGGCGTTTCAAGAGTTAAAGGCAAGACTAACACAAGCACCGGTGTTAACTTTACCGGATGGACCCGATGATCTTGTGGTCTATTCCGATGCTTCATATGTTGGTCTTGGTTGTGTTCTGATGCAAAGAGGGAAGGTTATTGCTTATGCTTCACGACAGTTGAAGGTTCATGAGATTAACTATCCTGTTCATGACTTGGAGCTTGCGGCGGTTGTTTTTGCATTAAAGATATGGCGTCATTATCTTTATGGGGTGAAATGTACTATTTATACCGACCACAAGAGTTTGAAGTATTTCTTCACACAGAAGGAATTGAATATGAGGCAGAGACGTTGGATGGAGTTACTCAAAGACTACGACTGTGAAATTCTCTATCATCCGGGGAAAGCAAATGTAGTGGCAGACGCTTTGAGTAGAAAGGAAGAACCTTTACCCATTCGGGTAAAGGCAATGAAAATTGTGGTAACTTCGGATCTGGTGAATCAAATTAAAGCTGCTCAAACGGAAGCTTTAAAGGAGGAGAATTGGAAACGTGATAGAATTAAGGGGTTAGCTCATCAATTGGATGAGGATAGTCGGGGTTTAAAGACAAGGTGGGGTCGAGTGTGGATACCACCCACTTGTCCTTTGAAGACGGCTTTATTGGAGGAATCTCATAAATCGAGATATTCGATTCACCCGGGAGGCACGAAGATGTATCGTGACTTGCGGGTTAACTATTGGTGGCCGGGAATGAAACGAGACATTGTTAAGTATGTCGAAAAATGCTTGACTTGTGCTCAAGTCAAGGCGGAGCATCAAAAGCCGTATGGCAAATTGCAACCTTTGGAGATTCCGATGTGGAAATGGGAGCATATTACGATGGACCTAATCACAAAGCTTCCTAAGACTAGGAACGGTTATGATACTATATGGGTCATCGTAGATCGGTTATCAAAGAGTGCTCACTTTATACCGATCAAGGAGACGTATTCTTCCAAGAAGATAGCTGAAATTTATGTTAAGGAGGTGGTGTCTCGACATGGAGTACCGGTTACTATTGTGTCTGATCGTGACACTCGGTTCACATCTCATTTTTGGAAGAATTTTCAGGAGGAGTTGGGTACAAATTTATTATTGAGCACGGCGTATCATCCTCAAACGGATGGCCAGAGTGAAAGGACCATTCAGACACTTGAGGACATGCTGCGTGCGTGTATCATTGACTTTTGGGGAAGTTGGGATGATTACTTACCTTTGGCGGAGTTTTCTTACAATAACAGTTATCATTCCAATCTTGGAATGCCTCCTTTTGAGGTTTTATATGGGAGAAAATGTAGAACTCCCGTGTGTTGGGGAGAAGTGGGACCAAGAGAACTCGCTAGCAAAAAGGTAGTAAAAGTGACAAATGAACGAATCGATCAAATTCGTGCTCATTTAAAGGCGGCACAAGACCGTCAGAAATCGTATGCGGATAAACGGAGGAGGCCGATCGAATTCCAAGTGGGATACTTTGTGTTGTTAAAGGTTTCTCCTTGGAAGGGTGTGATTCGTTTTCGAAAGAGGGGGAAACTTAGTCCACGGTTTATTGGACCATTCAAGATTATAGCTCGGATTGGCGAGGTTGCCTATCGCTTAGAGCTACCGGAGGAGTTGAGTGGGATTCACAATACATTCCACGTATCTTATTTGCGAAAGTGCTTGGCGGATGAATCGGCTTATGTGCCATTGGAGGATTTGGTGATTGATGATAAACTCAATTATATTGAGAAACCGGTGGCTATCTTGGATAGAAAAGTCAAGCAACTTCGTAATAAGACGATTAACCAAGTAATGGTGCAATGGAAGAACAGACGGGGTTCGGATGCTACGTGGGAGTCCGAGGATGAAATGCGGAAATTTTATCCTTTCCTTTTTGAGGTGTAATGAGGTTTCGGGGACGAAACCTTTGTAAGGAGGGGAGAATTTGTAACAACCCATTTTGGTGAAATATTATAAATTAAACATAATTGGTGTATGATTGTGTTTATTTTAATTAAAGGGTGCTTTGTATGATTTAATTATCTAAATATTATTTGGTGGGTGTTTTTAATAAATACTTGATTTAAAAATATAACATATGGTGATGTTAACTAACTTATCTAAGTTAGTCATGATTTATTAGTTTTAACATGTAAATTGAGGGGTTAGAAGTGTCAATAGCTGAAAGTTAAATAACAAGGGGGTTAATATTGACTTTGGTCAAAATACACACACTTCATGTGTGTATGTGTGTGCTGGAAAACGACTCAGACAAGAAGAAGAACAAGGAGGGCTGCAATCTTCAAAATTGGGGCTTCAAATCTGCAAGGATCTTTAATGCAACTAGGATTTTGAGTTCTCCTTGTTTCATACTACAAATAGGTATATTTTTGGGTGGTCTTGATGGGATTTTCGTGGGTCTCCATTGGGGGAGTGAGTAGGATGGTTAAAATCCGAAATTTGGAGTTAATATGGTGTTAGTTGTTAATGGTTTTCGTATTCATAACATCTAAGAACACATATTTGATGATTTCATAATTTTTGATATCATGGTATTGATGGGGTGTTGCAAGGTTCTTAGGGGATAAGAACTTGGGGATGAAACTTAATGTGTAAACATGAAATAGATGTTAAAATGAAATTGTGATTGATAAATAGGTGATAATATTGAATCTAAATGATCTTGAATCAAGAAAGGGAGTTTTATGGGGTTACATAGAGGTTATACATATGTGCATAAAATTTACTGCACAAAGGGTGTTTGATGAAATGCCAAGTAAGGCATTTGTCTTAAAATTAGTTTAAAAACTAATGGGGATATGAAGTATGTGGGTGTATAAACTCAACAAAGGTGAATTGATATGGTTAGGGGTCAATTGGAAGTAATTTAAGTTAAAATGGTGACACTGGGGTGAATGGGTGTATTTTGACTAGTTGAAGTCAAACTTTATATTAAACCTATTAGTTGTGATAATAGGAATTGATAGTGAAGGTGTGGGTGAAACCAAACGACTCGGAAAGGAAATTGTGATAGAGGATAACGCATTGGAATAAGGTAAGTCACCTAAATCTTCTACCTATTATGTGTAAAGGTGTTTACATGTATGAATGTTGTTGAAGGTTTGACTTTATGGTGGATAAGTGAACTAGTACTTGTTGTTAGACAATGATAAGCAATAGGTGCTATTTGTTGCTTGATTATTGTAAACATGGTGTTTTATGCTAGTTTATGATTGATTTGGTGTTTAATTGTAAATGTGTTGAATGATTTGAATTAGTTCACAAGGTGTGTGAATTGTAATTGAAATCAACTCAAATTGGTGTTTTGAATCACATGTGGTGTGATCATGACATTGGATTATTCACATGGTGTGTGAATGTCCTTTGTTGGGTGTAATCAAGTTAGTAAAACACAAGTGGTGTGGTTTACTTAACTTGAGAAATCTTGTGGAATAAGATTTCAAAGGAGTTTTGGGTGCAAACGACCCGTTAGTAAATCGTTTGATATTACGACCATGATGGTTATAATTTGGTGAATTAAGGTGTTTATTATGATTATATGGTGTTATATAATGTTTATGGGGGTATTGGAATGGTCGGAAGTGAGCGAAAGGGGTCAAGATAGTTGAAAACATCAAAAAGGGCCGTGCAGGTGGTGCCCGGCGTATCATACGCCAGGATGGGGCGTATGATACGCCTCCTTCAGCTCCAAATCCACATTTTGTCTGTGATACGCCCCAGATACGCCCAACCCATACGCCCAGTGTAGAATTTGACCAAAATTGACTTTTTGGGTCATGTAAGCTCGTGTGGGCGGGCATGGTGATCTTACTTAGTTCTAATGAACTAATGGTGACTTAATTAACATGTTTTCAGGTGACCAGAAGGGTTAACAGCGGTCGTGATCGGGTTGACTCGCAAGGATTCGGATCAAACACGTTTTGGGTTATTTCTTTGTTGGTGTTAAACAAAGGTTTTTGGTGATAACTCAAATGTAATTTTTGTTATTGAATGTTTAATTAGCATCAATTATTTTGTAAAGTCGTATGTAAATGGGATGTTATGGTGTTAATTACAATTGTTGGTTTGAAAAATCTGGGACCTATTTTCATTTGTCGTTTAAACACACGTGGCATGTGTTGGTGGGTTTGGGGCTTACAGGCCGAACGGTGACCACAACTTACGTATGTTAGTCAACCTTATGGCTAACACATACATACACACAAATTACAATAAGTGATACTTAAGAGTCGAAAACAACGTGAAATCAATACAGGATCGTGAACACAACTACAAATACAATCAAGGAGCGTATGCATTCTTCATTTAAGCTAAGTCAACCCTACAACAACAAGGTGAGTTCATATGCCCCTTTTCTTTAATCTTAACTGATTTTAAACCTTCGGGGTTGAGAAACATGCTTACTTTTATCTATTTAAAAGTTTTGCTTAACATATTGCTATTACATTGATTTTAGATAATACAAATTGCTTATTATTGCTTATTTTTGTATGCATGCTTGTATGATCATGATATGACAGGATTAATCAGATGAACAAGATAAAATATCTTATTAGTTCATCAACGCATTAGAATAACATAGTCGTAAGATTTTATCTTATAACACTTAGTTATTCTTACATAAACAAACATTGGAACAATCACAGTCAAACATATGAATGTTATAAAGATATTATATATCCTTGTAATAACATTCGACACAAGAGTTAAGTAAGTGTAATAGGACAAGTCCTTTTAACACTTAGCTTTACAACTCAATACGTATTTCAGGAGAACATGGATCAAAGAATGATAATCATGATAATGTAACTTCATGATAACAACATCATTCTTTCAAATAATTAACATAATATAATAAGACAAGTTCTTATTTAACTTTGTTAATAACACGGAGAACATATGACATTGAGAACAATAACACGGATGAACGCAATTACAATTAGTTACTATTGATCTGTTGTATTATATCACTACAATCATGTGCCATTTATACAAGTTGATCATGTGAGCCCCTATAATTCGCTGACCAGTTAGGTTGACGTGACTAAACCGACGATAGCATAGTGGTACCATAGGTTTGACAAACCTCTAGCTTGTAGGGCTAGTATGTTGATCATATTGATTCATTGGCCGGTAACGTATGACCGGTGACAGGGCGACTTCAAGTCAGGTTCTGGAAAGCGACACATGGTGATATTAATCTGCAGTGAATAGTAATTAATCCATCGTTTCTTGTTGTCTAGTAGACTGAGTAATTTATATTCTCATGTCATATTGCTAGTAACTGTTTCGATGAGGTCTATGGGTACACAAAGTGGTAGAGGTAAATCAGATGCATTGAAATCTGATTACGTGAGGATTTCAATGGATTCCTTTTAGGCTCTATGCACTGTAAGTCAAGAACAAATTACAATTGGTTAACTAACACTTTTAATATTTAAAAGTGAAACAACAGTTAACCCCACAATTATAGAATAATACAAGGAACATATTTGATAAATCTAATATCCTTAACATATATAATGGTTATCTAAACTTCGGTTCGATAACTACAATTACATCATCATATTATTCTATACATGATATCACATGTGATCAAGAATGAGATGAACATGTGGATTTGGGAATGGAAATCAATAGTTGTATTGCAAGTAGTGTGGAGTTCTAGTAGTGATGTGGTGGGATGTTGGCTAGGGCTTAGTTCCCTTACATATGCCCTATATATAAGCATCACTACTAGGATGATATATTACTTGTAAATATAACTATTGAGAAGCCATTGGTTGAACAAGTGAAACAAATGACATACAAGTAACATTATAAACAGTGTGATTGTGCATGTGAATGAATCAAGGTTTTCAACTAACATACTTATGAACTCACCAACCTAGTGTTGACTTTGTTTAAATGCATGTTTTCTCAGGTGACGAACATGTGTAGGTACTTACATGCAAGAAGTAAGCTAGTGGACTTTTAGAAGACCTAGCTTCATTTTGTGTTGCATGCTTTTGATGACAAGAACAATGAATCATCTTTTGTATATCTTGTACAGATACAAGATATAGTTACATTGATTCTTTTGATAGATTTACGTGGTTAAATTATGAACGATACATTGTAATTTAATCTTGTAATTCTGTATCATGGATGTGTTAGCATTTCTCATTTATTTATCATGTGCTATGTAAACAATCTGATCATTTGATTATCACTCAAGATATCGCGCCCTGGGAACCTTCCGCCCGACGGGAAAACCCGATCCGTTCCTGCCGGCTCGGGGTGTGACAATATCGACCCCCGCCGAATTGGTTCCCACGGCCCCCGCTCCCCGCCTTGAATGGTGATGTCTGATTGGCCCAAAAAATTTAGCCGTTGGTTAACGGCATTTTTGTAAAAAAAAAAATTTAAAACTAAATAAATACTCAACTTTTTTACCCAAAAAACCACCCAAATCTCTTCATCTTTCATCTTTCTCTCTATATTTTTTTTAAAAAAATTACAAACATGAATCCAAGGCCTAACAATCCCAATCCCGAATTCAAACCGTTATCATACGATCCTGAATCGCTTAGAAATTTATTGGTTCAACTACAACAAAACCCGAACATCCAACACTTTCAACAACATCCACCAAACTTCCAACCGCCTTCAAACTTTCAACCCGGTTTTGCTCCCTACTCCTAACCTCGGTTCGAATCTGATTTCGTGTCACCGAATCAACCTGATAACGAAGTCGTGCCGGAGACACAAGACACTCAAAAACGCAAAAAAGGTAAGAAAAACAAACAGCCCGCCGGAACAAGGCCGAGTAGTGGTCCAATGGCACCGAAACAATGGACTCACGATGAAGAAATCGCTCTCGGAGGATGCTACATGGACGAATCCGAGAACAAAACCAAAGGTAAAAACTATTTTACTTAGTTTTGTTATTTATTTTTTTAAAGGGTATAAATTTTTTTACTTACTTTTGGTAAATATTTTTTTTTGT
Organism: Mikania micrantha; assembly: GCA_009363875.1. Taxonomy (NCBI): domain Eukaryota; kingdom Viridiplantae; phylum Streptophyta; class Magnoliopsida; order Asterales; family Asteraceae; genus Mikania; species Mikania micrantha. The sequence continues at coordinate 15,082 of SZYD01001998.1, read as the reverse complement.
TAGTAATTCGCAAAAACGCGAAAATTTTTGGAAAAAAGTAACCGTTACTTGGCACATTGTGATGGGCTTCGATGCCGAATACCGCACATATCATCAATTAAATTCAAAGTGGAAGGATATGTGCACCAAGTTAACAAAGTTTAGTGGGATCTATAGCAACTGTGCCAACAACCGGAAAAGCGAGATGAGCGACGAGAACGTGTTGAAGTGGGCTGAAAAGGAATACTGTCACACCCCCACCTCTCGTCACCTGAGATGATGTCATTTGTTACTCTGAGAAGGTTGCGGAATCATAGTGGTGATGTCTCAGAGATAAGGTGTGACTTACTTGAACCGATATCACAGTACACAAATTGTCTTAAAATAAATACATTACAAGGGTTCGTAATCACATTGACATAATAATTTACAAACTAACTTCATACACATCAATCTTATTTAATTACAAATGCGTGGTGTGCATCCTCTCCCGATAAAGTCACTGTCTCCCTGCAAAAAGGTTTAAGTTGAAAACGTCAGCACAAAGCTGGTGAGATCATACAGTTCAAGTTCCACAATATGATATGATATGTAATACAAGTTCTCAAAAAGTTCAGTTCAAGATAACCATGAGACCCGTATCTAGTTCCTTTCGGACGTTCTTGTTCTATAAGATATTACCCGTCGGTAACATCTTAATGCCTCATTATCTTAATGTCTATCACAATACATTAAGAAGTTCTGGAAACAGATAACAAACATTTAGACCAAGGGGAGTTGCAAGCTCCCGGCAAATGGGTTGTCAGCCGATAGTACTATCATTGTTTTCTGTTCGGTCCCACATGGGTTCACTAGATACAGTTCAAGAAATGAGGACTTTCAAGTTCTGTGATAAAGTTATGTTCTACAGGCAATATCCCATGAAATCCACAAGTTCTCAACAGTCACATGAAATCACGCAGATAACATTGATACATATCATATGTTTAAGAAAAGTTCCACAGTGTTACCCCGATGTTTGTAAAAGATTAAAAAGAAAAGGGGTTGTACGAAACTCACCTGATATTTTACTGGTAGCAGAATATCACACAAAGTGGTAATAATAATATGATGATTCTGCATTTATTTATGTTAAATTAGTTATTTATAGTTTAACTTACTGATTATATCTTTCTGAACGTCCAATGTCAAAGACATTGTCTTAACAGTCATCAAACTGATGTTTAATATTTAATTATTTATTTTAATTAATATCATACAATGTATGATAATGTAGGAACCTACACTGATTCAGATTCCTAATATGAAGTTGATGACATGTTTGATTAATCAGAATAATCTCGGATTAACCAAATAGTTAATGTTGTTGATTATAATGCTAAAACAGTTCCTAGATAGATTAATGGCTTAGGAATGATTAATCCTTGTTATTGATTAACCAAATATCATGAAATATCACAATGTAGTATTAGAATAGGTTTAATAACCATGTTTAACATACTAATCTGACTGTTATCATAAATGTCAGATAATCGTTCCAATGAGTATGTTAATGATTGTGATTAGTTTAAAACACTTGGATTTAACCTTGCATGTCAAAGATTAATCAAACTAATCACCTTCATTGTCACAATCAAATGGTTTAAACCATTATAACCATTGTTATTATTTCATGCAAACCGGGCATTACAACGGATCAAAACAAGGATTTACCCGTTAAAACATCGTGTTTTTCGTTTATAATCAATCCTACCCATCATCTAGGCAATAATCAACAACCCTAACTATATCATTACGTTCAAAAACAAGATTTAATCAATCATTATCAAACTAGAGGGTTAAAATGAACCATTACCTAACCTGACGGAGTTCTGCGGGTTAAAAGACGTTCTGGACTTGTATAAACGTTTCTTGATGCGATCTAAACGTTCCAGAGGCTTCAAAACTGAGTTCTTATGGATTGGATGATGAAATTTTCGAAGGTGGTGGTGGTGTCGTCGAGTAGAAGATAGAAAATGATGATGATGATGAAATCTGATCTCTTAAACCAACTTGCCGATTTTTCTAGTCCCAGGCGCATCGCCCCAGACCAACGTGTGGCCCCAGGCGTACCGCGCGAGGAAAGGAGACCCAGATATTTTTGTTGCCGCCAGGCGTATCGCCCCATGTTGGCTTGTGGCTCGGGGCGTACCGCCCTAGGGTAATTTCGTCCATTTTTCGATCAAATCTTCGTTTCGCGATTCCGGACAATCCGTAACTCCGTTTCGCGCACGGTTTCGCCCACGGTTTCGCCCACGTTCACCATTTCTCGCGTACTATCATCCTGTAATAATTTCGATTGTCAACCCAACGTGGATTTCAAGCACGATCAAATGTGCTAATTCCTTTGATGACGTAATTTTTCGAACGCAATTGTCACAAATACCAACTAAAGAGTAACGGCCAAACATTTAACCACTACCACGTTTGGGTGGCGATAAAAGACTCGCCAAAATTCCGAGTTCTTTGCCAAGAAGGTAACGAGGTACAAGGTTCTTCAAAAAGAACCAAAAACTCCGAATCGAACGAGTATTTGCCGGGGGGTTCGACCGCACATACAAATTACGCGGTTAACCTCGAGGATGATGAAGAAGAAGCCGAGTACGACACCCCCTGGAACCGGTTAGACCGACGGGTCGAGATACAACAAAACGGGCTTCCTCTTCGAGTCGTCAAACCGTCTCCTCTAACCCGACAACAACTGATCTCGCTGATCAACTCCAAGCTTTCACAACTTTTCAAAAACAAAAACACGAAGATAGGAAAAAAAATGCACGAAGAGAAGACTCTCCGAGCCGACCTCACAGCAATGGAGTCTTTGCCTCCCGAAATACTCGACGACGAAGATCGTGAAATAATGAAAAAATTGAAAAAGAAGCTCTTTAATAAATATCGTTAAGTTTTATTTTTATTTGGATTGTTAGTTTTTTCTATGGTTTATTTTATTTAACTTTGCAATGTAATTTTATTTTGTTTGTTTTTTTATTTGAATGGTTTAATTAAATCTTAAGGTTTTTATTTTTAGTTTGCAACAAAAAATTAAATAAATCAATTAAATTTAAATAATGTTGATAATGTGGAATAGTGGGGAAAAGTTTTCAGTGGGGTGACCATTGTGGGTGTTAAAGGTTTTCAGTGAGGTGATGACGTGACAGAAAATTTCAGTGGAGAAAAGTTTTCAGTGGGATGACCGTTGTGGATAGTCTAATGCATAGTAAATCTCCTACTTAGTCAACAAACATGAAAATAAATTAGAAGACCGACAAACATTTATGCCAAAAAAACATAAATCAATATGATTGAATGTTTGCAATGAGACATATGTTCATACTAATTAGCCCAATTTTTTTGAACGGCGCATGCCTCAATCATGTGAACCCACTGTTTCCAGGTTATGTCACCAAGGTCTAGTTACTTGGACCTCACATGAGCCACCACAACCACCCCAGGAGGAAACCTCACAGGAAAAATCCCCTGACCCTCTCAGACCCTTATTTCGCTGCGGAAAGGATTTGAACCCAACATCTCCCGTTTACAAAATGCAAACCAACTAATATACAAACAAGCCAACCCTGATCTTAAATTTATAATTTTATCTATATTTGGATTTGACCTATCAGAAAACTTGTAAATTAAGTAATTAAAACCGTACATTGGTTTGTGACCTAAGGTCATATAGGCTACATAACCCTTTGATGTTCATTTGTATTATGAAAATAATCGTTACAAGATTTGAGATAATTAACTTTAAACGATAACTCTGAACAAGGATTTTTTCGAAACAATTTCTTTATCTCAACTGAGATAGATGTAATGTTTGTCTCTATCCTTTCTAACAGACCCAACTCAGATAGTTTACCAAAAATTAGACATGAGAATTTTGACTCAAATAAAATAAATGAGTTAGTTTGAGTGAGTAATTATTGTATTTTAGCTTAAAATAAGTAAAATTATAATATAAAACAGGTTAGGATAACCCTTTAACATAATACAAATCAAAATGAGTAATATAAAAATTATGAAAACATAATATAGTAAGAATTATCAATAATACATTTAAAGATAAAATTACTAAATATTATGCAAATAAAATATTTGTTTAGTTGCGACACATTTTAATTTCCATAAATTGATGTTTTTTAAAACCAATAATTTAGACACAAACTGATTTTGTTTAAAACTCATTTAAATTCAAAGTCATTCTGATCTGTCTCTCGACCCGTCTTGCCTATCTTGCCAGGTTTACAAAATAATAAAAAAATAAAGTTGTTTACTTAATAAAATCTCACGTATAATTGTATATATATTTTAAAAACATATATAATATATTAACATAAACTATACATATAAATTAAATTAACGTTTTTAATTAGCATACCAATTTTAACTCATTTCGTGTAAATCATTTTAAAAAAATATAAACTTCGTTGTCGTGCTTCATCTACGTAAAGCTATCTGAGCAACAGTGAAAAGAAATAAAGAGACTGATTTAAATAAAGAAAAAAAGGAATAAGCGTATGACAAAACCTGCGCAGGTTAGCCATTAAAGCAACTTCAAGAAAGCAAATCCCATAATTTACACTTGACACCCCTCATTTACTGTCACTGACACCACCATATCATCCCCACCCTGATTCTCTTCGCACAAATTACATTTTGCAATTGCAAATGTTGTGACCAAAATTACCCAATTTTACAGACCAAAATGCCCCACCAAACCAGATAAAATCAAAATCTGTCACATATAAACTCATTTATTTCTTCAAAAACTGATGATATTCACCTGCATTCAATGATCATCATGTTTCAGAGTCTCAGATTATTCTTCCTCTGTTTCGTTGTCCTGTTTCCTTCGATTTCTCTCGGTTATGAAGCTCGTAACCCTGAAGGTTTGGACTCTTTCTGTATTGGGTTTTCGATATGTTATTTGGGTTTTTGATTTCTTGATCTGAAATTGTTTGTGCAGTTGTTGCTTTGATTTCGATTCGAAATGAGTTGAATGATCCTCATGGTGTTCTTAGCAATTGGGATGAAGATTCTGTTGACCCGTGTAGTTGGGCTATGATTACTTGCTCCCCTGATAATCTTGTCACTGGCCTGTATGTTCAAAAAAATTATATTACACACACACATATACATACACATATACATACATATACATACAAATTTTATCATATTCATGTACTTTTCTCTGTTTTATTTGAAATTGATTATGGGTTTGATTACAGTGGAGCTCCAAGTCAAGGGTTATCAGGAACATTACCAGGGGTTATAGCTAATCTCACAAACCTTCGTCAAGTGTAAGCTATTGTTAATATGAGTTTTCTTGTTAGCATTCTTGAATATTTTATAAATTGGGGCAATTTCTTGATGATCAAAACAGGTTGTTGCAGAATAACAATATCTCCGGCCAAATTCCGGCCGGAATTGGCCACCTTTTGAAGCTACAAACACTGGATCTCTCGAACAACAAACTAACCGGTCAAGTGCCTGAGTCAATTAGTCTCGTAAACGGCTTGCAATACCTGTGAGTAATAACTAATAAGTAATTACTATAATCAGGGTTTTGAGCTTATGACACACACGAGCCTAGTTCAAAATTCCCTGGTTTAGGCTCATTATACCATGTTTGGGTCAGTTTTAAGTTGACCCGACAACATGTTTGGCTAATAGGGCTCGTGTTTGTCTGACATGACACGAGCCTAATTTGAGTTGGTTTAGGTTCAATATAAATTGGTTCAAGCCTCTTTAGTTAAACAAGTCTAAGTATGTGACTTAACACATGGATTCGTGAATTATTGTGTTTTTAATGTCATAAATAAAATTGATTGGTTATTTTTAAAACCTTAGATGAGAAATTGACATAAATTTGTGCAACTAAATTATGCTCTTTGCACACACACATATATATATATATATATATATATATTAGATATATATATTTTGAAAAAAATAAAAATAAAAAAAGAAAGGTTAAAAGGGTTACATTTGTGTCAAGCCCAGGAATATTCCTGTCATGTAATAATTCATGTGAAGTGATTTTTAGGGGTTTGGGTTGGACCCGCCAATCTGCTAAGAAGAATGGTTTAGCATCCCTAATTTAAATCACTCGCATCAAACCAGCTTTCTCTCTCTAAAACCCCTAATTTGAAACACGATCAGTGATGGGTCAATTTTAGTTTTTTTTTTTTCTTGAAATTGACCGTTCAGTTGTTTAATTTTGTTTCTTGATTTGATATTATTTGACCCATGTTTCTTTTGATTTTGTCATGTAATGAGTAGAAGGTTGAATAACAACAGCTTGTCTGGAACTATTCCTTTGTCCTTAGCTTCTCTTCCTCAACTTGCACTCTTGTGAGCTTAATTTTTTATATTAATTTTGTCTGTTACCTCCATTGATTCTATATTATTCTTCATGTTTGAGATCATCAAATTATTGACAAAAACTATTCATTTCAGAGATTTGTCAAACAACAATCTCAGTGGTCCTGTTCCCAAGTTCTCAGCAAGAACATTCAAGTATGTATTTGTGAATCTTGTAGAAACAACAAACACCACCATCCAAAATCACTGGGACTAAACAAAGAATCTTAAATTTGGGATCTTTTATGATTAAAGGAATTATTGACTAAAATCTTGAATAATGGCTTATCATCCTTGCTACATTAACATGAGCATTAACTGCAAACAAACTCCAAGTCCTAGACTTCCATTTGGGCCTCTAGATTTTGAGGGCCAAAGGCGAAGCTTTTTCTAAAATGGTAGAGACGCTCAGACGCCCCGGTCTATATTTAAACGGGTCTACTAAAAAAATTGTTTTTTGACCTGATTGTAATAATTGATCACACAAAGATACATTTTTGATCTGTTTCTTGAACAGTATTGTAGGCAATCCTATGATCTGTGGGAGTCATGCTAATGAGGGTTGTTATGGATCAACTCTGCCTGAGCCTCTTTCGTTTGATCTTAATCCATCATCAAGTACGAAGTTTTGAAGAATTTGATTATCTTTCTCTCTATAAACCAAGTTTATCCCTCTAAATATTGCAAATTTTCAGGAAAAAGTAAGTCAAAAAGAGTTGCAATTGCTCTCGGAATCAGTCTTGGTTGTCTCGCTCTTCTCCTCGTGTCACTTGGAGTTCTCTTGTGGAAGAGAAGCCGAAACCAGAAGCAAAGCATTCTTGATATTAATGGTACTATTGAACTCTTTTTGCTAATTTTGACTTTCATGGTCAAAGGTTCCAGTTTTGGTTACATATTCGAGACGATATTTATACATTTTGATTACAATTTCATTGAAAAATTATAAGTTTGCAACACCTGATGTTAAGTTAGAAACTTTGATGCTGGATCTGTGAAGTGTGCATAATAAATTTCTATTTAGAAAAATGCAGGTTTGACCTCAAAAGTCAAACATGCAAAGATTGATAGCTCAATATAAAATATAAGCAGACTTTAATCATCTTCATCTGATCTATACAACTTTTGCTAAACTAATGGTGGCAGATATACCAGAAGAGGGTCTAATGAACTTGGGCAACTTAAGAAGCTTCACATTTAAAGAACTTCAATATGCAACCGACAATTTCAATACAAAAAACATCCTTGGAGCTGGAGGATTTGGTAACGTTTACAAAGGAAAACTAGGAGATGGGACTATGGTTGCAGTCAAGCGTTTGAAAGACATCAATGGAACCGCTGGAGAGTCACAATTCAGGACTGAACTCGAGCTCATTAGCCTAGCGGTTCACCGGAACTTGCTCCGGCTTGTTGGGTACTGTGCCACCCCGGTTGAAAGGCTCCTGGTTTACCCTTTTATGTCTAATGGAAGTGTGGCTTCAAGGCTTAGAGGTTTGTACTTTGTAATCTATTCCACTGTTTAAGGTGCAATTCTGGCATTTCACCATGCATCATCCAAAAGTCAAAAGTGTCAAACGTTGACTTTCTCAAAAAGGAAACTTTATGATGAATGTGGGTCCCAATTGAAGTTTTTCAAAAACAAATGTAGGATGATTATGGGTACTACGCCAAAGTGGTTAAGAGTTGCTACATTGTTTTGGTGTTTCCATTTAACGTGTCCTTCCAGAAATCTTGATGGATGAACAAACATATTTTTTTGATCTAATTTTCTTTTGAAACATTAAATGTTTAAATTTCAGGTAAACCATCATTGGATTGGAATGCTCGAAAAAGAATTGCGATTGGAGCTGCACGCGGTCTCTTATACCTACACGAGCAATGCGACCCAAAAATTATCCATCGAGACGTAAAGGCAGCTAATGTTCTGTTAGATGAGTTCAATGAGGCAGTAGTGGGTGACTTTGGGCTGGCTAAGCTCCTTGACCATGCTGACTCACATGTCACCACTGAGGTCGTGGTACCGTGGGCCACATTGCACCAGAATACCTCTCTACCGGCCAATCGTCAGAGAAAACCGATGTTTTTGGCTTTGGGATTCTGTTGTTGGAACTAATAACAGGAATGAGAGCTTTCGAGTTTGGAAGACGGTTAATAATCAGAAAGGCGCGATGCTTGAATGGGTAAGTTCTTTTATATCGTTAGAACTAATATGGTAGAGATGTTGCTTCGTAACAGATCTCTGGCTCAAAGTTCTCAACATACACAAATTAGTAAATTGTACTAGTCGTGGACATGCATCAGTAACTTGTACATTTGGACGCTGTATTCATCTCGATGATGCATTGCTACTTGTACTCTATAGTCTAGTAGTACTGTAGTAGTTAAGAGTCAGTAAACCAAGCCTTTGACATGCATTGGCATTTGGCTAATTTGCTGATCTTTTAGCATGCATTACCTACTGTACTACATGGGCACATGGCCTGCACATGCGTTTGCAAACTTGTACAATTGTAAGGTACAAGTATTTAATGCATAAGATACAACTCTAATAGTTTGCACACTTCAAATTTGTACCAAAGTTTTCATATGCATCAATAGTGTGCATCTTACAAGTTGTCAATGCCAATGTACAAGTGTACTAATCGTCTAAGCGAGCCCTTAAATGGTGATACAATGCTAAATGCTCAATTAGTTGGGTTTTCTGGTTTTTTTTGATCGTGGGAACCCACTTACGTATATACCTCCGGGTCCCCCCAATACCTGACTAACTGGGAGGAACAGGTAAAACGCGGCTGCGAGCAAACTGGTCAATCTTGATTCTATTGTTTTTTGTCTTTTAACCCTGTTAGGGACCATTTTTCCAACGCAAGTTGCGTGTTAGATGTCGTCATCTAGGACAATGGTCGATATGGTATTGGTGGGTCCCGTGAGTTTTCTGATCTTAGATTAAAAAAAAAAAGTGAAATAACTACTAAGCACATCAAAAATTTTCATTATAGGTGAAAAGGCACACCAAGAGAAGAAGGTTGAACTTTTAGCAGACAAGGAGCTAGGAACCACTATGATCAAATTGATGTGGGTGAAATGCTACAAGTGGCATTACTTTGTACTCAGTACACCCCGGCCCACCGACCACGGATGTCAGAGGTGGTTAGGATGCTAGAGGGGGACGGGTTAGCCGAAAAATGGGCCGCGACACACAACAATATAAATCCCAACACCATAAGAAAGAATGGGATGGTCCAAAAACTAGATGATGATGTTGATGATGACTATACATCAAGCATGCTTGGAGTGATGTTGATGGATGATGACCATGATCCCCTTGCCATGGAGCTCTCGGGTCCAAGATGATCATCAAATGTTACATACCCAAATAGGAACATGAAAAATGTTAAATTGGTGTTTTTTTTTAGCTTATTTTTAGTATTTTAAGGGTTATGGAAAGTATATTTGGTAAATAGGTTTGATTTTTTATTTTTATTTTTATGTTTTTTTAATTTTACTATGTTTTAGTATTAGGTATTTTTCTATTAACATTACTTTGTAGAAAAAGTGAATTGCGAAGTTTGTATATTTTATGTTCACTGGATAAATAGGATTGATTTTTTCAAAAGTTTTTTATTTATTTTTTTAATTTTAATATGACTTTTTTTTTTCTTTTTTGAACGGTCAACTAATCAACTGTCGGGTACTTTGTACGCGGTTTCCAATGGCTAAAGGATGTCCAAGTTGGCCACGACTCCAGACGGATGGAGCCCCTAACCCACCAGCCACCAGTTCTCGGAAAAACCCGACCCAAGCACCCGCTCAAAGGCACGACGATGAAAGGCCGGTAAAACCGGGTGAGATCAAGAATCAAACCCATAACCTGAGTTTTTTTATTACTTTCCTCGTACCTCTATCTTACCACTAGGGCAAGACATCATTGGCTTAATATGACTTAGGGGGTGTTTGTTTTTTTATAAAAACCTCTTCTTGCCTCTTTTGTCTGCCCCGTGCAGACACGGGCAGAGGTTTTGGAGCTACAGACCGTTTGTTTTCTCGAAGACAATTCATTAAAAAACATCTGCCCGTCCTCTTCTTGGCCTCTTCTTGGCGCAGACATGATCCAAAGTCTTTTGAGCTCTTCCCAGCCTCTTCTCCCTTCTTCATAGCTAGCCTCCCCAAACCTCCTCCACAGTCGGCCTCCCCTGCCGCCTCCTCCACAGCCGGCCTCTCCCACCGCCGCTTCATCCACAACCATCGCAATCACCACCGCACCTCCACAGCCGGCGCCACCACGCTCCTCCACAGCCAACGCCACCACTGCCGCTCCTACACAGCAGGCGCCCTCACCGCCGCATTATCCACAGACGGCGCAACCACCGCGCTCCTCCACAGCCGCATCAAGGTAGGTTAGGATGGATCTTTGATCGGGTAGCTTCGATTTGACGTGTTTGGACCGCCGTCGTTGGTGGCGGTGGCGAAGTGGTGGAGCTGGTGTCGGAGTCGACGCTGGCTACGGCGGTTGAAGCGGATCTAGTGGCAGTGGCGAAGTGATGACGGTGAGAGCGACGGTGAAGCAAATCTATTGGCGGTGGCTACGATTTTGGTTTGACGAGAAGACGTGAAGGATGAGACAAAAGATGAAAAGAGGGAAGAAAAACAAATAGGTTCTTTTTTAAGAAGAGAAGAGATTTTGTCCAACTCTTTTGCTACAGACATCTGCAGACGTGGTCCGCAGACCGCAGACATTTTACCCCAGAAAAAACAAACACCACCTTAGTACTAGATATTCTTCAAGAGTCAAAACTAACATTACGTTGTAGAAAAAAGTCACTAGTGAAGTTTGTTTATATTTATGTTCGATATCATCCTATGTGTTTTGGAATGTATAAAGTAAGAAACTTTTTTATTTTAATTTCCGGCAAATAGAATTTTAAAAAATCAAAGATGTAATTTTAAGTATTGAAACTGAACTGGTATCGTATCAATAAATCTGGTACAATATTCGTGTCTACTGTTTTTATACACTTGGTACGGGTACCAATGCCATTTAAAGGTAATTATTTTAATGATCGGTTTTCTCCAGAAATGGTGAGATGTATGTGAAGTGGTTGATGTACAGTATTTCTTTTAGTGATGTTCCTAACCAATCGACTGTAGTTAATTTCTATGCTTATTTATACCTGATAATAAATATGAAAACAAAATTATTTGATTTATTTTAAGATGTGATTTAAATATATATATAGATTTTTTTTGGGTGGGAGACGTTACAAATAATGATGTGTGCGTGTTCCAAAGCAACAAAAAGAGAAAGTGAAAGAAAGAAGTATTGACCAAAAGTTGGTCGAGACGAGGTTTCCTTTTGCCCCTCATGTTCTCACTACTTTCCACTTTAGCATTTCAAATTCTCTTTTTTAAATGCTAAATAACTTATCACGTAATAAATTTTCCGTTAAAAATGCATAAAGTTACAATACGGAGCGTAAAAACAAGGGGTGATGGCCCCGGGACCTAACTATCCTTCGCCCTTGTGTTTAGCTAAAGGTTACTATCAGGGGTGGTCCTGAAAATTTTAGTGACCTAGGCGAGCTGGGATAAAAATGTTTTTTCAGTTTTATATTTTATATATAAATAAATAAATATGATATATAAAAAGATTTTTAAAATTTTTGTGCCCTAAAAAATAGTCCCTGACGGAGGTCGGGTTTGCTCTCCCTATGGCCTCCCATGTTTACCAACGTGTTGCAACAATTATCAAATTGAACAAGATAAAAACACAATCTCAAATATTAAAACACAAATTAGATAAAGTTTGTCACTTAGTCGTATAAACATAAATTGTAAAGCACATGTATTGAAAATCAAACTTGTCTATTACATATGTTAAATATTTGAATTTTAAAATTATTTGTTTAAATAACATAGTATATATTTTTCAAAATTTTTTATAAAAAATTAAAGAATTAATTTACATGTAATTAAAATATTTATCGAGTTTAATAAAATAATTAATATTTATAAAAGATTGAAGGTGAAAAATCAAAGTTTAATAAAAGGATGATATATAAATATTTCATAGGAGAGAGATGAGAAAAACAAAGTTTAGGCATGATTGGAAAAGTCGTAAGACACAGCCAGATCGGTTGACTGGGAAGTTGTGAGTACTCAGCCTAGGCGAAGAGTACTCGGGTAGTACTCAGATATGGTAAATTCTAAAAAGATAATTTTAAAAAAGTTATATATCAGTGTGTATATATACATATATCAAATATCATAATTTACTAGTATATGTAACTTATAAGTTGAATATCAACAAAAATGAAATATATATAGAGAAAATTAAACAATAATTTATGAAAAACAATGGAACCAGTGAAAAAAACATAATCGGTAAAAACAGCGAAAAACTGACTTGACCGAGTTAAATCGAGTTTGACCGAGTTGGTCCGTTTAGACTGAGTTTGACCGATTCCAAGTTGATTCGATCGAGTTGAGTTAAGTTAAGTTAATAGGATAGTAGATATGTTAAGTTATTTTGTAAATAAGTTCATTTAACAGATATTTTTATCTAGCTCGTAAACACCGTAACACACAAAAAATACAAAAGACACTCAAAATATTATTTTTCAAGACCCAAACTTTCTGGTTCACCCCAACATTTCCCACTTGTTCAACTGTTGCTGAGCAGTGATTTTAAAAAAATAAAAGTTGCTTAACTAAAATTTTAAATTTGAAAGGCTATTTGTAACTTTATTTTCACCACTCTCATGCCACTTTCACCAATAAAACTAAACAAAAGTAAAAGACGAAAAAATAATATAAATTGGCAAAATATTCCCACTTTGCCCTCATCATACAAAATAATGATAGGTTAAAAGATAATTTAACTCCAAATATTTCATTTGTGATGTTTGACTCATAAAGGTGCTTTACTAAATGAAGCAGGGTTTCTCTCTCTCTTTTTGTCCTTTATACTAATTTTTTAAATCAAAACGCCTACAATATTTAAATAGTAACTTATACACTAACAACTACACAAACAACATCAAAAAAAGTTTACTTTATTTAAAAAGATTAAAAATAATTTTAAAAACTCAGAAACCGATCCAATAACTTTGATTGAATCATCAAACTGTACAATATTATCTTTTAAGTTTTAGTTTTAACATTACATTTTATAGTTTAGGTTTTACGTTTATCTTTAGGGTTTAAAGCTTAGGTTTTAGCATTAAAGTTTATTGTTTATGATTTAAGGTTGAACAAAATGGTTCCAATAATATAAAAGGTTGGCTTTTAAATATTACTAGGAGGCTATAAAACCGCCTCGACTTCAGATAACACAAGTAGATTTAAAAAGGGAAAATTCTCAAAATAACCATTTGACTAGTTTTTTTTTCCCTTAATATGTCGATTTGACTTTCAAATATCCATGACATTACAGGTGCCGCGCCTGTGAGCTTATAGGCGTCCGCCTACGAAGCCAACCAAACAAAGCTTGTCACGTGCTCTATATGATCGCCGGCCCCGTATACCCTGACGCGAGCACCTGTATACTATGGCGGTTTCTTATAAATCTACGTGCGGGTGCCTGTAATTCACGGGGAGCGCATGTAAAACTACGGGAGGACACCTATATAGGACACGTGACAACTTTGTGTTGTTAGCTATGTAGTTAGGACCCCTGTATACTTACGGGCGCCGACACCCTATAAAGGGTATGGACATGCATGAAAAAGCTAAATGAATACTTTGAGGGGAAAACTTGATCAAATGGACATGACATTTTGGTAATTTTTCCATTTAAAAATCATATTTTGTAACCTGTTTAATCACAACTATTATCTGATTATGATTATTTAATGCTGCATGTCGTATCAGCGCATCTTAGATTCTAGTATAATGAAGAGTATAAAACTTATCCTGACTCAGTCTCAAAACAGAAACTCACAAAATCATACAAGAAATTAGAAAAGACTTATAATTCATTTCAACTCAAATTAAATTGATATTTTTAAAAAACGACTCATTTATACCAAAATTGATTTTGCTTAAAATCCATGCTGACTCGTACCTGTTTTGACCCGTTATCCAACCCGATCTGTCTATTTTGCCAGGTATAATTATAATACACTTTGCACAACTTTTGACCCGTTAGAGACAAACAAAACTTAAATCGACCCATTTCTAAATTGCCACTTCAACAGTTTGTTTATGCAAAGGAGATTTTATTGTGGGAAGTAAAATGGGGAAAACTCAAGTGAAAGTACCTCTGAACCCTAAGGGATAAAAATGATATATAGATAAATAGATTGATACAAACAAACATACCCCATGAAATCTTACATGAGGTCTGAGATGGAAGAGATAAAGACAAACTTACCCTACGGTCCTACATCAAAAAAAGGTAGAAAGGCGATCCAGAGAAGACCCTAGCTCATATGTACCACTGAGCATGACTTGGCTTTTGGACGGAAGCTCATTCGAGCGCCTCGCGCTTTTCTAAATAAGACCATCCTCTCTGACTCTAGAAAATTCTATCATCTTTATTAGCCATATCTATGTAGCCATCAAGACAAATTCAAAAATATTGAAACATGTATATATCATGCTCAATATCAAGATTTTGGTTCGGTTTTGGTTTTTATATTATAAAAACTGAAAAAACCGAACCGAACCGACTGCTAGTCTTGGTTGACAATAAGCATATATGTCA
>SZYD01001997.1:0-45053 GCA_009363875.1 Mikania micrantha | reverse complement strand
AAAGTTTATAAAATTATAAACCTTTCATTTATTTACAAACTTTATTATTATTATCATTATTATTTATTTATTTTAAAGCTCAAATATATATATAATATAATATATATATAAAACATTTATTTTCTTTTAAATCTTTATGGTTTAGTTTCAATTGTTTACAAGTTTATTAGTAATTATTACTAATTTTTTTTTTTGACTTAGCTTTATAAATTGAACATCATTATTTTATTTTATTAATTAAATGTTTAGAATAATACCTATATATATTTTTATGCATTAATTGTCATATAACTTTGTATTTTTAAATACGTTAGATATTTAAAAATAAACCCAAACTTTCATTATTAGAATTTAAACACGATTAAAATTATTCGATTTTCATAACAAACCCTAGGGATTACATTCGTGCATATCCAAATTGTCAAATATTTGATCTATTAAATATTCAACAGCTAAAACATTCAAAATCAAATTTAAAGTTATAGCACATGTAATCACAAGTGGTAGTTCTACACCTCCATCACGAGATTGTTTTGAGTCTATAAAAAATAAAGTCGTATAATAAAGCGTTGGAGCACATAAACAAACATATCACCTTAAATGATGAGGTTTGTAACGGTAACGTAGGAGTTATGTCCGTCGTTTTATATAACATAGGCAACAAAAAAAATAGTATACTCTCATTAATATAAAAAAATAACGTAAAGGTAATAAAAGATCACGAAATGACTTTTTTTTTTGTCAATATGATTTATGTTTTTATATGAAATTTGATTGTTTAGTTCTTAAGTAATATTTATTGTTAATTTGATCCTTTAGTGTGTAAAAAATATCAATATGATTTTCTAATTTATAAAAGTAGCCAGTCAATTCCCTAAATTTATTGCCAAAATCGTCAACAAAATAGACAGGATGAATATGATTGACAATTTTCTAGAAATAAGTAACAAAATTGATTGTTTACTTTTCTTTTTAAAAAGCTTTAGTTTTTTTTTCCAGAACTACGACAGTCGATTAGCTGACACGTCTTTAAAGAGAAGTCTTTACATCAACCAACCTGCTTTGTTTTTTAAACGACCAACTAATCAACTCCCGGGTATTTCGTACGCGGCCCCCAGTAGCTAAAAGACGCCAAAGCTGGCCACGAGTCCAGACGGACGGAGCCTCTAGCTCCCCAGCCATCAATTCCCAGGGAAAACCCGACTCAAGCACCCGCCAAAAGGCACGACGGTGAAAGGCCGGTAAAACCGGGTGGGATCAAGAATCGAACCCATGACCTGGGTCATATATTACTTCCCTAATACCTCTATCTTACCACTAGAAAAAGACATTATTGGTACCAACCACCAATATCTCACCAATCTAAAAAAACCCATCACTATGGTAGAATACTTTAGAATCAGAATTTGAACCTAAAACCTTAAGAGACATAAGCTATGTCGCTCATTTTTCATACCATTTAACCATAACGTAATTTGTAACAAACTATTGAAGAGAAAGATACGCGTAGAAACTCGAAAGCCATACATATCATATCCAAATGATACCAGGAACCCGTCAACGGTCAAACGTCCACAAAAAATCAAAACAGTTGACCGATCGGACCATTGCCGTCGTTAATTTTAAAATAATAACCGTCTGTTGGAGTCAAGGCTCGAGTCTTTCACTTATAAACACAATTGCCTCATTCGAACCATCATCACATTTGCAGTGAATCACTGGCGATCGAGCCACATAGACCATCATTTCTGCACCATATATGCTTCCAACTCATCACTGACCCGACCCACATGATCCTAATCACCTAACGGTAACCTATCTGGTTGCTTGAACTATTTTGTTTGAATCTTGTTTTAGCTTTGTTTCTTTAATTATTGTTCTTTAGACTGAATTCACTGTGTAATTAAGGTGTTTATGGGTGAAATTAGGTGTCTTCTTAATCTTGATTTGTTATGTTTGAATCTTGAATTTGCAGGATTAAACAAGAAAATTGTGTTTAAAAATGCAAGGTGTTGCTTTTGTGGAATATTCATATACAACTACTACATGGAAAGTAAGTATTTGTTGATACTGTGGATCCCTGGTCAATTTGTTTAGTTTTCATAAGATTACAACGTTATGTGTTATGGGGGTGACTGAGGCATGAGGGTCCTCAGTTACGGGAAAGAAGCATTTGAACCGTTTGGGGGAAAGAAACATCCGACTGCCAGGGCGTGACCCAACTACATATATAGTAACACATATGTATGTTAAGAGGACTGATGGTTTTAGTTTTTTATGTGGCGCATGCGTGACGTTTACATGGAGTGATGAGGGTGTGATGAATACATATAACATTAGAGTTTGGCAAAGCAAAATTACCCAAATTTGGTTTACAATACTAAGTTACATAAGATAATATTCATGCGTATGTCCTTGATTACATGATATCTTGAGTTGTAACATATATGGGCATCTGAAAACATGTTTATATAATCAACACCTAAAATTAAAAAACAATTTGTAGTTTCTGCTTTGCGTTTAGTTGTGGCTAGTATTAGCAAACATACTCTATTACTTTGCGATATGTAGAGGTGGCAATCTTCACCCAATCAAAAGAAATGAGTTGATTTGGGTGAACAATTATTGTATAATGGGTTGAAAGGAGTAACGTCATAACATGGAATGAGTTGAAATGAGTAACACTTTAACACAATACAGGTAACCTAAAAACCATGTGAATGCAGTGGATTCAAACTTTTAAGAATGTTTAATAACATATTTGATGAGAAATTACTAAAAATTATCCTAATGGACTATTTGTTTAGTTCCTACACATTTTTACTTAAACCAAATTGATGTTTTTAAATACAATCCATTTAGACCCAAAATGATTTTGCTTAAAACTCGTTCTAACCCGCACCCATCTTGATCCGAACCCGTTCTGACCCGTTACCCAACCATATCCAACTGCCCATTTTACCAGGCTTAGCTATTTGTCATTTACATCAACCCAGTCGGGACAGCCTAAAATGACTCAAATGCCCCTGATTTATGTTTACTCAAGGGAAAGCATAATAAGGAAACTAAGCTAAAATTTCAATGTTTACTTCAAGAAAAAATAAAAATGTAAACTTTTGGTGAAATGTTCCAAGTCCCTACACATGATACAAACTTCAACTAAATTCCAAATTAAGTTTGTGAGTTTTGATGTCTTTTTGTTTGTTGAATTAGAATTTAAGGTAAGGTCTTAGTAATCATGTTACCATATTTTCATATCATTATGACCAGATTTGTTGTAAATGACACCAAATGCAGATTTTGGTATATCTTCTTTTGCAGTTTATATGGTTGAATGGCCTAAGGAAGACTCATCAATTTATGTAGTTATGGTATACATCATGAAATTTGTATGTAATTTTTGCACATGTTTAATCTGAACAGGTGCATCGTTTGGCATGCTTGGAATTAAAAAGAATTATTGAAAAAATAGCAAATATATTTACTGCACTTGAGTCTGCTCGACCACGATGCAAGAAAGGATTACAAGCGTTGTGTTCGTTACACAACTGTATGGAAAAATGCGAATTGCTTTTTCGTCATTGTTCCGAGTCCAGCAAGCTTTACTTGGTAAATTTTATCATTTCATACACTTTAAATTCCAGTTCTGTTTGTTTTTTTTTTTTTTTTATGAGTTTTGTTACAACTTATTGTTGGTATAATTAAAAAAATTGCAGGCAATTTCTGGAGAGAAAATAATCTTGAGGTGTGAAAGAATTTGTTACTCTTTGGAATTATGTTTGAGCCAACTTCAAAACATGGTGGAACCAACATTGGCTGCTAAGGTTAGTTGGTCTCCATGCCATCACTTACATTTATTTAACACACATTCTTGACATATAATGTGTATATATATATGTGGGCACTCAAGAGGAAAAAGTAAAATTTCACTGATTTTAACGTCATTTTACTTATTTTATGAAAATAACGTTAAAAGTGTTGGGATGATTAACTTTAAATGATAACTTTGAGCCAGGGACTCCTTCGGAGCAGTCTCTCTATCCTAACTGGGATAGAGATAAGGTTTGTCTTCATCCTTCTCCCATATCCTACTGAAAAGTGGTAATATACTAAGTTTGTTTGTCTTGTCATATTCTTATGATACATAACTGATCCAATAATTGACAAACTAATATCAGATACCAACTGATATATTTTTTCATTTTTTTTGGTTAATTATTTGCAGGTATCCCAAATTCTTGATTATGTCAGAAATGTGGTTTTTACTTTGGATTCATCAGATGATGAAGCAGGGAGAGTTTTACTAGATTTACTCCATCAAGACATAAAAACATCAAAATTTGCTAAAGTTGAAGAACTCAAAGCTTTTAACTTTGCAGCTTCTAGGCTGCACATTACATCCCCTTTAGCTATCATGATAGAAAAAAGATCCATAAGAAAGCTACTGAGCAAAATCTTGAACACTGACCCTGCAAAAAAGAAAATCTTGAACTATTTGTTATATCTCGTGACGAAATATGGAAAATCAACCAAACAACAAGATACAGAAACCATTGAAGGTGATGAGGATGATACTTTTAACTCGCTCGAAACGCCTTTGAGGTTCAAAAACCGTCACTTAAGTGTACTTTCTTCTTCTAGCTCGGTTCCCAGTTTTAACAGTTCGTTGGCTGATCTAAATCTTCAAGTATCTATTGTATCTTCAGATGCAGGCACTGAATATGGAATTGATGAGATCCAAGAAAAATCTAAGGGATTTGATTGTAACCCCATTGGGCCAAACTTGTTTATACTTGGAAATCTTTCTGTGCTTCCTTGGGCATCAAGGCGTAAGGCGGTTGAAGATGTTAAAAATCAGTTGAAAGATGTTCAACAACCTCATCTTTTCAAATCTACATGTTACATTTGCCCAGTTTTCAAGTTTTTAAAAGATGCTCATAAGTTAGGCGATTCAGCAGCAAAAAGGCATGGAGTAGAGTTGATCTTGATGTTTTTGAAAGAATGCAGGTAATGCTTACTAACATTAACTGTTAGTTGTTACTTTAGCTTATAGACTGCAGTTTGAAGTTCTAACAATCACTTAGAAATTAGTATATAAACTGCGAAAATCACCAAAGTAGCCATTTTTTGAAGTGATTTATGCCTCTATGGTCATGTTAAAACAATTTGCGCGTTTAGCCATGATTTACCTATGAATCTATACGCGAATAAACATATATTCGTGAATACAACAAGCATACCCGGTTAAAATCTCACTTTGAGTGGGGTCTGGGGGAGGGAGATGAAGACACACCTTAAACCTACCTAAAAATAGGATAGGGAGGCTGTTTCGTAAGAGTCCCCTGAACATTTGTGAATCTACACGTGATATGGTCATTCAACTTAGTATGGGTGCTCTAATCCTATATAAATAACCTGAATAGCAGGTTATTGCTAATTTTCTACATATTTAACTTATTTAATATGTTAAGCGGTAATATAATCATTTTATAAAGCAAATAATAAATTAAAAATTATTTAAAATCATCCACATTTACGCAATATATTTGAAAAAAAAAAAGTTTTTCAAACAATGTGTGTCAATATTTAACGTTTGAAACTTAATTTTTTTCAAATATTATGCGTAAATGTGGATGATTTTAAATAATTTTTAATTTATTATTTACTTTATAAAATAATTATATCACCACTTAACATATTAAATAAGTTAAATATGTAGAAAATTAGCGAAATAACCTTCTAGTCAGGTTATTTATATATGATTATAACACTCATACTATGTTGAATGATCTAATTAGGACAAATTTTTTTTTTTCAGTGACTTAATTTAGACAGTATGAAAAGTTGGTTATATTTGTGTAAAGTTATCCCTTTTATTTATTAACACTTTGAAGAATTACAATTTGTTAAGCATTTGATTATTACAACCTTAGAGAACATAAGCACATTCAAACACTTATGATCCTGATTATTTAGTGTCACATAATCACTTTCAAAACACACATCCAAACACCTCCAGATTAGATTAGCAAGGATAATTCGATCTATATAAGATGTTTCTGATTTGATTCTCATGATATCATACAGAACCGACACGCCACCATTACCCAAAGGTGTAATAAGCGATCTTTCATTATTTCTGGATTCAGATATAACCGAAGAAGCGTTATTAGTTCTACAACTTCTTTCGTGTCAACAACATTACACGCGCGATATGGTAACATCTGGCATTCTGTTGTTCCTTCAACGAGCGATAAATGACCCAACGAACAAACACCACAATGTGACCTTGAAAGTACTTTGTAACCTGTCAGCTCATGAGGATCTAGGACATCACATGATATACCTAGGATTCATTCAAGATTTGGAGCCCTTTTTGGATGAACTTTTGCTGTCTGGCTATTGTGTCCAAATCTTTAAAAACTTATGCAATATTGAAGAAGCTGCAGCTCATTTTGTTGAAAATGAGAGCTGCATAACATCCATTGGAGAGCTTCTTGAGTTGGGTAAGGTTGAAGAACAAGAAAATGCACTCGAGATTCTAACATTGTTATACTATCAACGTGAAGAAGCTCGAGAAATTTTGATGCAAGATGATATCATTTCATCGTTGGTTCATTTGTCTGAAAATGGAAGTTGTAAAGGGAAGTTGATGTCAGTTGAGTTGCTTCGGTTACTTAATAATGCCCCGGATGATTGTTCTCAAGTTTATAGTCTTTCCGACGCCTCTCAAAGCACGAATGGTGATCTTAGAACGCGTCGAAAGTCGTCGGTTGGGTTCTTTGGTGGTAGAAAATCAGTATTTGGGTTTAGTTTGTGTTGAAGAATATGACACAATTGTAAAAAGGGTACTTAGTTATATTCTTTCACTTTTGAGACTTTTAGGTAGCATATTTCATCACTTGAAACAATGGCTGATAAAAAGCCTTTAGGCTACTTTTTTTCCCTATGTTGGTTAGTACAAGTAGTCAATGTTTTAACTTGAAAACACTCTATCAAAAAAGAATGTAATTTGATTTCATATGCCCAGTAAAATCCGAGATAGATGGGACGAAGACAAATCTTATCTTTGTTCTTTTTATGATGAATGATTAAAAAACCTAAATCTACATAGAAGTATAGAACACAAAAACAACTAACATACGTTGGTTAGGGATTAGAACGGGTTTGGATACGAAAAATCAAATAAAAACAAAAGTTTTCCTGAAATGTATATATATATTTTTAATACTGGATTTGTTTTTTTGTTTTAGATTTATGTTTTTTATAGCATGTTATTTTTTGCATTGTAGTACGAAATATTAAAAATACAATAAAAAATAAGCGTTATTATGTTTTTACGGCTAAAAACTTGTTTTTAGCAAATCTAATCCATGAGATTACATGCACTAAAGTCAAAAATATTTAAAAATATAATAAACAATTTTAATACGCAAAAATGTGTTCGTATATAACCTTCACTTAATTACGGTGATATTTAGAGCTTCATAGCGATTTTGTGATGATGCCATGATGGTATGCACGTGACATTTATTTATTTTGAACATACCATTAAAGTTGTTAGTAAATTGAGATTATTATAATTTTGTAATTAGGAAGATTATACTAAAGTACTTAAGTTTCTACATATTATTGAAAATTTTGAAAATATTAAAATTTATCACACCCCTGTTTTATTTATTCACTGGTTGTTCTAATCGAAATCTGAATATGTTATTTTTACTTTAGCTTATTATGATTTTGGTTAAATTTGATTAAAATGTGTGTTTTATCATCAAAAAGTCTCTTATGTATTTTATATATCTTAGGGTGTGCCAAATGTACGACTAGATGGGGTTTGATTTGTTGAAAGACCTGAATATTTGAAAATTTTTTATTATATGTATTTTACATATAAAATTATTTTTAAACAAAACATGATTTTACTATGTAGAAAACATCATCTGCTACGTGAAAAACATCATTTTGCTACAATAATTTTGTTTATTAACTTACTTTTATCACAATTATTATGTATTTAGTAGTTTTTTTTAGATGTATATGAGTCCAATTAAATACTCGTACGACATAATCAAACTCTTGGAGACGGTCTTGCCTAATTTGACGACATTTTTGGGTTTGGAATTGTTGCGTATGATTAGAGATTGGTCATATATTTTGTGTGATTGTAAAAATATGTATGAAAACGTAGATCGCATGACCCAAAACCAAAAGTGTTGCGGAAGTTGTGTAATGTTTGATGTGGTCTTCAATTAAAAATGGATTAGGTTAGTTTAAGGTTATTAGTTTACATGTTGTTCAATTAGTCTCTATATTCTGATTCATTTTAGTCAACCTTTTTTTATTCAAACCGGTTCGGTTAACCTGAAACCGGTTTCAACCGGTTAATTGATTTGTGCACCTTGGCCCACAAGTAGGTAATCCCTAAAATCTCGAATTTAAATCCAATATGTCTCATAGAAAATTAAGATAGTAACTATTAATATTCTAACTAGTAAATATATACTAGCGCATGTAATGACCCTTTAACTAGCTTGTAGTGTGCATAAACGGTAATATAACACCGCTTTTTAACAAAATCCAGAGAAGAACAAAGATGGCTTATTTAACTCCAGAAGAGGTTTTGTCAAAAGTGTTTATTGACTTGTGATTTTTTTTCAAAATGAGTTTTAAAAAAAGTGTTTTCATTAGTTTTTATAAAAGGAATTTTTCAAAATAACCAAAAGGGACATTCTAATGATGACAACCAATTTAAGGTTATAAGTAGTGGCGGTGGTGATGGTGGTGGGTGGTCGTGATGGCGGTGGGTAGTGGTGAATGATGATGGCTGTGGGTGGTGTAACACCCCGACCGATGGCGGAAACGTCGGGATGCCACGAGGGATGTGTAGATTGTTCATAAGCTCGTGGGCATCTAATTTAAATCATCACATATCATTTAATCAACCAGATTAATTACACAAAAATCATGTTCATAATGAATTAGTTACATTAAATACAAAAGAGATTTAGCTATCTAACTAAATTCTAATTTTCAGAATTTCAGTTATTTAGCTAAGTCCAAGATCATATGTGACGATATCCCAAAAGAAGGTAGAGCTATCCTGCCCTACTTATTTGTCTTCATTCCCTGAAACATGTGAAAATCAAGTGTCAACTACGAAGTAGTTGGTGACAAATCTTAAATTTTTATGTATTAAAAATGTTTATAAAATGTTTATGAAAGTTTAAAAAAAACAAGTTTATGAAAGTTTATAATTTCCCGAGAAGTCCACATGTGCACCTGCAAGATAATCCAACACTGCCAAAATCCAACAGACACAACATCAAAACAATCCAAGTAATCACATACACAATAATCACAAATAATTATCCACGTATATTCAACTAATCACATCGACTCAATAATCATCAATCATCATCATCATCATATCAATATAAGTTACCGCGGAGGACCTCAGTCAACTCAATCAACGGCGGAATCATCGCGGAGAACCTTAGTCAACTCAACCAACGATATTCCTATAAGTGTCAATACGTGCACTGCGGAGGACCGCAGTCAACTCAACCAACAGTGGAGTCTCTGAGGAGGACGTTAGTCAACTCACCAACAGTAACTCAATCATCGCGGAGGACCTAAGTCAACTCAACCAACAATGACTCACAGATAAGTAATAATCCATCTCAATCAATAATCAATCATAATTCATTCATATGAATATCATATTGATAATCCAGGTGTCACCTATGTGTTATCAAAATAATATTTAAATTGGTATACATGTTTCACCTCCGAGTTTAAAACAAAAATAGTTTAAAAAGAGGTTATGAGAACTCACCTGAGTCCTTAAAATCAGTGTTCTTGTAATGTGCGCGCTCTCGTAAATGAAATCAGAGACAATAATTCAACAACCTGTAATTATTGTGTGATCCGTATTCATAAGCATCTAAATGTGTTCATCATTAATTTTTCATATCCGCTAGTCTTTTAATTATTATTTGTATGACTCACTTACATTTGTAATCTAAGTCATATCTATAACCCTTAGGGCTTCCTATTCTTATTCTAGAAATTAGTACGACATTAGTTAGTTAAATCAACAAATCTTATAATGTCTTAGGGAAAGTATAAAGTTATACACGTACTAAAGGTTGGAACCTTAAACACAATGTATACACATTCCATAACTTGCATGCATGCATGTTTAATTTACATATTCCCATAATCTAATTTATAAAAATCCAATTTAAATTTAGACAAATGATACTCAGATTATTTATGCAAAGTATTCCATAAATCAAACCTCAAAGTGTAGATCATCATTATTTATTAAGAAAGATAATAATTCTACATGTTCATGCATGCATGGCTACGTCCATGTATATATACTCATATATATGTACATGTTCATAATCCCCTAGTTAAGAAAGTGTGGTTAGAAGACCCCAAACCACAATTAAATAATCAATTCGATTTGTTGTGTATTAAGGCAGCGAACCTATGGTAGAAAAACATAGGTTCGGCTCTAATCGTAACAAGGTTCGGCCCTTGCTCATCCATACTATGTTCGGCCAAGAAGGAGAGAAAGGTTTGGCTAGAACGTTCGGCCAAGACCTACAGGTTCGGGAACCAAAGGTTCGACCACCATCAAGGTTCGGCCAAGGTGCAGGGTTCGCGGCCAGCTACTAGGTTCGCAAGGGTTCGGCTGGACCCAAGGTTCGGCCATCTTGTTTCCCGCCCAAGGAGGTTCGTCCGATAGGGGAAAGGTTCGGTGTCCCTAAGGTTCGCCACCTTAGGGTTCGTGAGTTGCTAATGCAGGTTCGTCCAGAGTGGGTTCTAAGGTTCGCCCATCGACCTGCTCACGAACCAGCACTATTCCTCCCTCTTCTTCCTAGCATCAGATCGACTACAGGTTCGAACCCATCCATCCTACATCTTTCTATTAACTATCCTTCGAGTTTTAGAGGTGTAATATGAGTTTACAAACTAAAGAATTTAACCGGTTATGTATGTGAGTGTAAACCAAAAGTAAAACGAGCATCTTACCTTCAAATCGTGATCAACAGCTAGGTTTCTTCGGATCCTCTTGTTCCCCTCGATCACACGAACGCGTAGGCGCCAAGATCTCATGATTCCGTTGAGAAACGATGAAGTTATGGTAGAGAGAAGTTAGAGTGAGAAAATGGTGACGGGTTTTCTTGTTTTAGAGAGAAAAAGGGTTTGTGAGAATGAGGAGAAGGGTGGAGTCTTCCACCACTTATGTTTATCCCATTCCCGCTCGTTCGGTCTCGTCTTTATTGCGATAACACTATTAAATGATCGGTTTTTATCGCGTTAAATCTTATTAAACATTCGGTTTAACTCGTGAATATATTTAGAACACAAGATGTTTAAATAATCATATTCCATAACAAATAAAGAATTTTTAATTCATATTGTTTCATAAAACGATTTCTAATAAAGTTGTTTCGTAAAACAGTTTTCGTTTTATTTCGCTAAATTATTCATTTAAATAAACAAGTTATTTGGATTTAATTTAGGTTGTGATTCCTAATAAATATTTTCAGTTTTCATTTATTAATTTAATATCGTTAAATATTATTTAGTTATCTTGTCGAAACGCGTTACTTACGTACGTATTCGTAAAGATCGTCACCTTTGCGAATCCGACACTCGTATCATATTTCGATTTGATTTACTAATTATAGAATATCGTTTCAGAGCATCATCCTTAATAATTACATTCGTGTGAATCGTCACCCACGCGAATACATTATTAAGTTAATATTTCTGAGTCGACATTCGCGTTTAAATAATGTTCGTAACCTCACCATCGCGTTATATCCCAATTATACTTCCATTATTTTATTAACTTAAATATTATAATTCCCAATTCAAAACCCACTAAACCCAAGTCACTGACACATCCGTGATAGACCGAAATATGCAAATGTATAGGGCATATGTAGGGGTCAGTCGCAACTGCCCCAGCCACCGTCTCACCGCTATTTCAATAAACCATGACCATGTGTCCTTGACTATGTTTAGCAACCATACAACAACCAACTCAAACTCCTTTCCATTTCCAAGCCAATAATCCATAATTCCGTGAATTCAGCTGCGATAAATTCACTGGTTCAGTTTAGTTGAGTTACAACTAAACTTTCCATGGTTTACGCGTTTAATAATACATTCTAAGTATGTATACCAATGACAGTGATAATCAATGATCCATAATTATTAATAAATAAATACATCAAGTCGTAACAGTACAATCGTACGGATGTATGGATGACCGGAAATACAGTGATGTTACAGGTGGTGGCGTTCACGGTGAGTGGTGACGGTGGCTGGCGGTGGTGGTGGTGGTGGCGGGTGGAAGTGGAGGCGGGTGGCAATGTCGGTTGGTGGTACTTGGTAGATTGAGAAAAGGGTGATGGTAGATATGTAATTTATACCAATAAGTCATAAGTTATTATGAAAAATAAGAATTTATGGCTTTTGAAAAATAACCTGTTACTCTTTACAAAAACTTTTTTTATGTTTGTCAAATATTTTTTTGACTTATTAGTTTTTTAAAAAAACTAATAAATCAATAAATTATTTTGAAATATATCCTAAACATTTCCTTATTCATGCGGAAAACAAGAACTAAAAAAACACACACACAAAAACAAGGAATTAGAGGAAACTTGAATTGACTCATATGCAACACCAACACCTGTGTTATGGGGCGTGACACTTATCCGTGCCCACCCTCAAGGCCCTGTCACGTCGTGACCGTCACTACACAAGCCATGTGATCGAGACGTGACCGGTCTCGGGTGATTGTGGTGACGTTCTTTTTCCATCGTGAACAAACCGTTTGAGAAGGAATGTAAGGGGGCGTGACCAGGGTAATGGTAATACATATGAGGTGACAAATGTGTTATGAAAGTGGCCTTATACGTGGCACCTATATGACGCCTATGCCCTACGTTAAGTGAAGAGGGGGCTTGATCAGGGTAATAGTAATACATATGAGGTGACAAATGTGTTATGAGAGTGACCTCATACGTAGCACCTACATGACGCCTATGTCCTACATTAAGTGAAGAGGGGTAATGGTTACGTATAACATAATAACGAGATTGAACCTTTAATTAAATAAGTTTCGTTACAGCTTTTATATCATGAAAAAAGTATATACTTGTAGCTTTAGACTTTACATCATGAATTGTTATGATTTTGTAACACTCTAATTTTATTTAATCAATGTATTGATTTACACTTCAAAGTGGTGAAACCGATTTCTGAAAATTAATTAATTTTTTTTTTTAATTTTCTCTATAGATAAGATATTCTAAAGATTTTTAAGTGTTAGATGTGCGTTACAGCAATAATGACAATGACCTTGTCTGCACAATAAAATTTAATAACTATAAATAATAAAATACATAAATAAACAAATAAGTCTAATGAGAATGGAACGTATAAAAGATTCTATGTTTTTTATTACTTTTATTTGTTTGAACAATCATCTAAACTAGTTTTATACCCATTAGGTGATCGGGTAGAATCGTATAATTGAATCAGTTTAATAAAATTCATTCTACAAAAAATAATAATTGTTTAATTGAGATAAATGAGATAGTGAGGAAGTGGGATAAACTGTTTTCATGACTACCTCTTAAATTGAATTTACACGGCTGAAATTTATTTTCAGCTATTTTAAACGACCCAGATCTTATCTCAAAGCAGTTGAATTTACCGTAAACCATATATATACATTATCTAATCTACTTTTTATTAGTGAGAGACCGGGTAACAAAATTAATGATTTCATTGATGAGAGAGGCAATGTGCCATGACCCATGAGTATAATTGACATTTTATATATATGTATATGCGTAGGAAGGCATCAGAACGTGCCATATGTCATCTAGAAAAGGATATTATCGTCATACAAAGTCACATACCATATTATACAAAATCACAGACCATGGTACTGGAAAATTACAGACCAATAATAACGGACCAAGTGTAACACGCTATATAAAATTACAGACCGTCATTTTGACACCCATAAGCAAAGGAATTACATAGATAAATTACAGACCAATAATCACGGATTGTAATTTAACAATCATAATCAAAGACAAACTGCGTAAATCGAGTACCAAATAATCACAGACCGTGTTATATAAAAATCACGGACTGTCATTTTAAATGCATAATCAAGTACCAACTACATAATTACAGACCAATAATTACAGACCAAACTTAAAAATAATGGACCGCATAAAAAAAACAAAGCAATACCATACTCAAAATAAAGACAATAAAATTCTCAATTTTATGGAGTATTGTTTTTAGAAAATAATTAAGTGTTTAAAAGTTGTTCAATTTTCAAAAAGTCAACAAGTGTAGGTTATTCCTTTTTTGGCGTTTTAGCTTTAACTCATGCAAGTTTTTAAGAGAAAATGTGGACCACAAAATCTTAATCATTAATTAATTTGATCAAAGGCTAAGAATTCTTATTATCTTCTCACCAAAAAACTCCTTTGTATTGGATCCGTCTCCTACATACACTTATGACTTAACTTAGCTATTTGGTTAATCAAAGGATAATTAATAATTAATATTAATCTAGTTAAATAAACTAAGGTTCCCTTATACTATATCGATACTACATTGATAATTTTTAACTGCAAGAATTACACATGGTCTAAATCGTCTCAAAAGTTTTAACACCAATGATAGTAAATGTTAGTTGTGATTTTTTAATTTAAAAAATAACTAAAATACTCTAAGGAATGAGAATTGTACTATATCGGTACGATACCAATGATACAATGAAAAAGTGAGTATTGAATAACGTACTGAATCTATCAATACGGTACATGTTCGATGTGGTACCGGTACAGTATCTGTTCGCTACCAATAAATATTACAAAATAATAATCTCTAAATGGTATTGGTATTGTACAAGTAAGGTAGTATCGATACCGAATTTATGAAAAATGATAACCAAATTTTGTATCGAATCTATCAGTGTGGGGTCATAAATTTGTTTGCTTCACCGAAGAAACATCATTTTTTTTGCCGATGAACTTCTTGTGTTCTATAGAAACCTATGTGATCTATGGAAAAATAACGCCATTCTTGTGAATTTTTGTTAAAAATGTTTAATAACTTGTGACTTTTTAAAATGAAGTTCTTAAAAAGTATTTGGATTAGCTTTTGATTTGTGAATAGTCAATAAGTTGTTTTGATTAGTTTTTTAAAAAAAAATTGGATTATTTTTTAACATATTCCATCAAAAAGTCTTTTCAAAAGCTAAAAATTATAGCTTCTTAAAAATAATTTTTTAACATTACTCAAAAAGTTAAAACAAAAATCTTTTTAACATTGTACCAAATTTTTTTAACTTGTTGTTTTATTCATAAAGTCAATAAATTAAAAAGTTATTTTCAAATGAAATCCCAAAGATGCGAATTTCAATTTGAGAGAATATATATACACATCAAGCACAAAAATAATGATTAAAGTTTGGAAATAGAATATGAAGATTACTATGTTTACTAAGCTTGAGATTACAACGATTAAGAAGATGACGTTGATTGAAATCCAGCATCAGAAGGTTAAGTAGAGAAGATAACAACTTGGTTGTTTTAACGACTACGCACTCCAAGGACTATCGGTGTTACAATTTTTGAAACAGTTCATATTACAGTGTAATTTTTTTAAAGTGATGTACCATTCGTGCAACGTCGACATACTAAAACATTGACCATGTGTGTAATTAACTCAAAATAATAATTATACTATATTATAATGCATATGGAAATGATCGAATGGTCATTTGACAAAATCTATTAAAATTAAAAGTTTTACGGCACTTATAAAATGAGGTGCAACTTACAAAGCTTTAAAATTATAAACTAAAGGATTGTCATAAAATAGTTATAAAAAACTCTCTCATATCAAATAAACCACTTCTTGACCATTTTGTCACAATTGGCATGTAATGTTTAACTTTTAAACTGTGACCTTTATTGTAATATTTATTTTAATTATATATTAAAATTAAATTAAAAGAGTTGATTTAACGAAATATAAGTTGGTTTAAGCTTTTTACGAGCCAAAATTAACAACTTAAATGTTTAGTTTTCAGCCACATCACTTGGGCATTTCACTATATTAACTCAAAACATTCACTATATGATATATTCTCAGTCTTGTTCCCTCCCTACATCTTCCCTCTCATATTAACTGAGGTGATATGTGTTACTTTGTAGTGTATTATTACAAACCCTCACGCTTATTTTTTTTCCGTTTCTCTCGTATTAAACATTGATAGTAAAAAATATATTTTTAAAAATTTAACATAAATAAGAATATTTATTATATCACTAAATAATGATTATTACTTATCATTTAGTTTTTTTAATTAAATTCGTAAAAAATAAAATAAAGGTAATGTTACCAATAAACGTAGTGTTTCAACAACGTTGAAAATAAATGATTCTTGTTTAAACTGATTGGTTTTTACTATGTATGAAAATACAAATAAATAAATCATCAGGATTAAATGCATTTATTAATTTACACTTGCAGGACCAAAAATGTGGTGGTATTGGCCAATATTTCATTCTAAAAGCCACCAATGTTGAAGAGGGATTTGTCAACATCTGAATTGCCCCCAAAATAAATAAATAAATAATTTTTTTTATTATTAACGGCGAAGGTCTCAATCGTGTGAGCCCACTGTTTCCAGGTCATGTCACCAAGGTCTAGTTACCTGGACCTCCCATGAGCCACCACAACCCAGGAGTAAACCCCACTGGGAAACCCCCTGACCCCCTCAGACTCCTTTTTGATACAGGAGGGATTTGAATCCAAGACCTCCCATATGAAAGAATCTTAGGATACCATTAAGACACTACCTCATTGGTAAATAAATAAACAGTTAAATACACACACAGAGGAATGGTATTTTAGTGGTAAATTGGATTTTATAATCCAAAATTTTACGAGTTGGCCCCTGTCGGACTCAACTTTGAAAATCTTTAATAACGGTCCATACTTTTGACATATTTACCTCTGGTGGACCTCCGTTAAAAAAATCTTAACGCTGTTAACTTTTTTCCAAATTTCAAACGGATTTTTAGGACTTTTGATTATAATGAAAATACAAGTCGAATGATGTACAATCTACCTCGAAACGTTGCCCCAAATTTCCTGATTTATGATTTCCATGATCAATTGAAAGTTTAAAACTCCAATTGAAAGCTGTTTCATCATTTGAAGCAACGTTTTGAGATAAGTTATACATTATTCGACTCGTATTCTTATTCTGATCAAAAGCCTTAAAAGATCCATTTGAAACTCGAAAAAAAGTTAACGACATTAAGTTTTTTTAACGGAGGTCCACCTGAGGTAAATAGGTCAAAAGTAGGGACCGTTATTGGAGATTTTCATAGCTGTGACCGGTAGCGGCCAACAGATAAAAGTTTAGATTATTTAAATCCAACTTGCCTATTTTAAAAATTACGCTAAGTTGTGAAAACAATAAAAATAAAGAAAAAAACTATGTAATACATATGTAAGTAACACTACGCACAGATTTACCTATATGTTATATGGTGT
Organism: Mikania micrantha; assembly: GCA_009363875.1. Lineage (NCBI taxonomy): Eukaryota > Viridiplantae > Streptophyta > Magnoliopsida > Asterales > Asteraceae > Mikania > Mikania micrantha. Next base: position 27,422 of record SZYD01001997.1, on the reverse strand, counting down.
TACAAAATATATTGTTTTTAAAACTAGCTAAGCGTTTTTTTTTTGTAAAAAAGTAAAAAAAATCACATGTTACATGGGTAAATACGTAAGAAAATGTAAAAAAATTTGCATGTTAAATGAGTGTTTTCATAGTTTTTATAACTTAAGGTGGTTTTCAATTTATGAATTTCCTATACATATACATATACATACATACATAATATATCCTGTGAAAATTCAAGTTTAGAGAGAAACTTTTAAATATTATTTGGGTCTTATTAAAAAATTTATAAATAAATATGTGATACACCGTAAAGCACATTAAAATTGATCTATTTATTTAAAATCTAATTTTTTATTCAACTTTAACATATAACCATAATTATTTTCAAGATTCTAAATATAAAACATATATATGGTTTGAGGATTTAAATACATAAAATCAGTTCGATATAAACTTTTGATGTGTTTCTTATTTAAGGTTAAAGTAATACGATTAAATAAGAACCTATTATCTATATAAACAAAAGCAATTTATGAATAGTGAATATCGCGAGATTTTGATATCTCGCGATATTTTTATTTCTCGCGATAAATTCATCTTTTGGCAAAAAAATTCCTTTGTATAGTGTTTTTTCGCGCGAGAAATTCAATTTCGCACGAGATATTCATTTTTCCGCGAGATAAATTCATTTTTCGTGTTCATTTTTTCACGACATATTCATTTTTTCGCAAGATAAATTCATTTTCAGTGCGAAATTCATTTTTTCTTTATTTTTTCATCAAAAATTCATTTTTCGTGAGAAATTCTTTTAGATAACCTATTACAAATTCATTTTCGCACGAGATATTCATTTTTTCACGAGATAAATTCATTTTTCGTGTTCATTTTTTCACGAGATATTCATTTTTTAGCAAGATAAATTTATTTTCCGTGAGAAATTCATTTTCTTTCTTTATTTTTTCGTTAGAAATTCATTTTTCGTGAGAAATTCTTTTCGATAACCTATTACAATTTCTCATAACATGAGAGTTGAGATGTTTTTTTCCCAAAAGTTTTATTTTAGTTTGGTTTTTCTTTTGTTTTACTTCTTAACTCATAATATATTTGTTTTATAGTCACGACTCTTTACCCGTTAATGGTTTTTTTTTCTTTTGAGTTCTTTTTCGAGTGAAAACGAAGGTGTTAAATTTGCGCAGCAACGCGCGCCAAGCACCATCTAGTTATAAAAAAATCAGATGGTATAAAAAATGAGAGATTTCAGATTCATAACATTTTTCTGTAAAAACTTATTCATTTTATATATATATATAAGAGCTAATAGTGGTTATTTGTAAATTGTAAGGGGAGAAACATGCGTTTGTAGGATATATTTTTCAGAGTTATGATTTATGAATGGTGTTGAAACAATTTGATTTAAAGCTTGAACTTCTTGAAAATAAAGAATATGAGTAAATTATCTAGATGGTTTATGTGGTTTGTTATTATTTCACTTTTATTTCATAGGTTTCAAAAATTATACAGTTTTTATGTCATCAAATTACTCTCACATGCTTTAGCAAATTGCCCTCACCTAAGAACTGTATGAGTTTTTAATGTATAAAATTTGAGACCATATGAGTAATTTATAAAACCTAAAGACTAAGAGTGAAATAACGGCAAACCACATTGACAATGTAGCCAATTTACTCTAAAGAAAATTGTTAGTTTCATTGTAGGTTTGTCTTTGTAACATATTTTGAAAAGACTCAAGAGAGTTAGGAAGTTGTGTGACTTCGTTTTTCTTTGCGTATTATTTCTGGTTTTCTTATTGAATTCTTTTTATTCTTAGCAAGTATTGTGTGTATTAAAAACTTGTGTTTTAAAGCAATTTATCTATCTATACTAATAAATCAAAATAAAATGTGACACATGTCGTTTTTCTAGACTATTATTATAAAAATTTTCTCGCATCTCTCTCCTATTCAATGCACTCATATTCAATAATAATAATATTAAATATACTTTTATACATTTACGCCCCATTTGTGGTGCACACATATAATGTATATATGTGTTGGCCCTCAAGGGGCCAAAGTAAAATTGCACTAATTTTAACGATATTTGACTTGTTTTGTGAAAATAACGTTAAAAAAGTTGGGATGATCAACTTCAAACGATAACTTTGAGCCGGGGTGTGACACCCGGCAATTTCAGGTAAATTGCAACTCTTACATTCTTTACATTTCACATTCATACTTGTTGCATTTCATTTAATTATGTTTAATTAGATGAGTTGAACACAAACTACTGCGAAACGATAGTTCGTGGAATTATCGAAACGTACATTGCACATTGGTTTTGGAAACCAAGTGTGGCAAACACAACGCACATTGGTTTTGGAAACCAAGTGTGGCAAACACAACACTAACACAAAACAATAATTCGGGGAATTACTGAATTGTGCATTACACGTTGATTGGAATTAATCAAGCGTGCAAACACTTCGTAAAACACAAACACAAACGATCACCGATAATTCGAGGAATTATCGAAACACACACGAGTCTCACAAAGTTGGTGCAAACAATCGAATGTCAATTGAGTCACAGATGACCGAATATTAGTAATCAATGTCAATCGATGATAACTGCGTACGAGGAGTACGTCAGCAATGAATTGAGCACAGTTGATCGTGCTTAGAATCCACGTGGAGTTGACAAACGAAATTAATATGAGATGATAGTATGCGTAAAATGATGAACGTGGGCGAAAACGGTGCGCGAAACGGAGTTACGGATTGTTCGGAATCGCGAAAAGAAGATTTCGTCGAAAAACGGTTGAAAATCCCTGAGGCGGTACGCCCCAGGTCGTGTGATCTACCTAGGCGATGCGCGCGGGTCACACTCGAAAATATCTGGTTCATTTAGTCCTCGCGGTACGCCTGGTGTGGAGGTGCCACGTCAGGCGATGCGCCTGGGGTCAATTTGATCGCCAACTTGCTTAAAAATCTCAAATTTCATTCTTATCTCATTATCTTGCTTCTTCTCGACGAAACCAGCTTCCATCCACGAGAATACTCATCCAAACCATCAAAAATTCATATTTGAAGGCCTCACGACGTTTAGATTGCATCCAGAAGCGTTAAAACAAGTTCTGATCATCTTTCTATCCGCAGAACTTCTTCAGATTAGGTAATGGTTCATTTTAAACCTTCTGGTTTGATTATGAATGATTAAATCTTAGTTTTGAACGTAATGATATAGTTAGGATTGTTGATTATTGTCTAGATGATGGCTAGGATTGATTTTGAATGACAAACTCAAACTGTTAACGGGTAAATCCTTGTTTTGAGCCGTTGTAATGCCCGGTTTGCATGGGATCATAATAATGGTTATAATGGTTTAAACCATTTAATTATGACTATGTAAATGATTAGTTTGATTAATCCTTGTCATACAAAACACTCGGTTGGGCACACCGACACTTGGAGTTGTATGGGATACAACACACCACAAAACACTCGGTTGGGCACACCGACACTTGGAGTTGTATGGGATACAACACACCACAAAACACATACTCACACCTATATGGTTATAGGTGCCTACTAGCGGGATTGCTAGCATTCGCAGACGCGAACACACAAACACACCGGAACTGCTAATCAGGTGAGTTCACGGCCCCTTTTTACTTTTTCTACCTTTGGGGGAGAAAACATTGCATGATAAACTGTTTTTGGAAAACAACTTATTCTATTTATGTATGGACATGCTTTATCACTATATGTATATGTGGGAACCACATCACAACTAAAAGTCCTCGCGATACTCCACGGACCGTTAGTAGCGCATAGCGCCTAGCGTGGTAATCTTGAATAGTACTATTTGGGCCTGACAAGCCCCACCCATCGCGCCTGGGAGGCCAACCCGACTTGAGGTCGGAATGGGTGCAATATTGACCAACACTTTGCCATTGTCTTGTGATGGACATGGCGGGAGGCACAACTGTCAGCTTCGGTACGACCCCGCATATAATATAACTGTATTGACTAGCTATCAATCGATACTGCATTGTAATTATACATAAATAACAACTCTTACTTTAAACATTGGATGTTTACTGCTTATGATAAACCTGTGCTCTCACCAACCTTTGTGTTGACCCTTTTACTCGCATGTTTTCTCAGGTAACTAAGACACGCTCACAAGGATTAGGATGCTAGGCTGGAGTCGCATGCATCTGCTTAAATGTCTTAGTATATTTTGAGAACATATATCTGTTTGACATGTTATGTAATATTAAACATCTTTTAACGTTTACGCAAACTGAAATCTTATGTTTTGTTTTGAAAACCGTTTTATGAATGCTTCCGCTGATCATGAATTTTAAGTCTGTTTTGGATAACTTATACTTTACTTCCGCAACTCTGATATTACTAAACCGTTTTATCCAAATTCTTGGATGTACGTACATAACCAGACATATAGGTCTCGCATGTTGTGTGACCGGAGACTGCGATCCTGACAATCTGCCGACGCTCGCGCCCCAGCAGGGACGGGGTTTCTCAGGGTGCGACACGGGGACTCCTTCGGAGCAGTCTCTCTATCCCAACTGGGATAGGGGTAAGGTTTGTGTCCACCCTTCCCCCAGACCCTACTGAAAAGTGAGAATATACTGGGTAAGGTTGTTTGTTTGTATACTTTTATACATTTTTAAATCAAAAAAGGTTTTTAAAGAATTAATATATATATATATATATATATATATATATTAATTTTAAAAGAGTACATTTTTTTAGAATCCAAATTATTATGAAATATAAAATATTCAATCATTGTTTTTTAAAACGAAATATTCAAAAAACAATCTTTAATTTAATAAACCTAGTATTTTAAAAAATAATAATATTATTTTATTACTTATGTATTAAACTATATAAACTATTAATCATATTATTATTGACTATTTAATATTTTTTATTTAACCCGTGTAATACACGGGGTATTGACCTAGTAGGTAATATATCAAAGTTTAGATAGAGATATATGCATTTCTTTTTTATATTTTTAACAATTAATTACAAAATACTTGTGCATATGTAGGCTTCCTTAACGTACCATATATTAATCTTGAAACAATCATAATACCTTAATAATTGTCAACATCAAATAGTCAACCAGTTACGACGATTACTATGTTTTTTTCTTAATTTTTTTGAGCATTTATAAATTTCTATATAAAAATGATTAGTGTGCATATATAGACTATCATCAAGTGACACTATATATACATACATACATACATACATATACATACAACCACCACTTGAAAGATCAATTAATTTGAAGATATGGGCTCTCTAATGGCTGGTTGGGACTCAAATGTTTGCCATCTTGGTAAGTCTGCAGGTGCATTTCCTTCTTTTAACGATTTAAATTCAAGATCTCTCATGAATCGAGATTTTTTCACAAACACGAGCTTGATCGATCGATCAAAAGTGTTTGCTTTTCTATAACGGGTTTTTGTTACAGAGAGGAATAGATCATTGACCAAAGAAGAGATTGCTAGTTTTTGGAGGTTGAAGAAGATTGAAGAGGAACAACTTTTCTTTCTTAAAGCTTCTTATAGACTCTCAAAGGAAGATAAGGTTTCTGAATTATATAAAAATCAAAAACAAATTTCATGTGATTTTATTGTATAAAATCTAATAATTAAAGAAATAAAAATGAAACCTTTTTTTATATATTTTCTTTTAGCATGAACTTTTTTTCTCGAGTAAACAAACCTTTTAAAGTATATGGATCTTTAAGAAGTAGAAGTGGGTTAGGTTAATTTGTGTTTTTTAGAAGATTTCTTATGATTTCTTTTTCACCCATACATTTTATGATTGTAAAGATAAAATATTACATGACGTGAGTACGTGAGTGATGAGAAACGATTAAATAAAAATATTATTTTGTCTAAAAACATAAAAACACATATTTTTTGTATTGAATTTGTTTATTTTTGTAATAGATTTATTTATGTCCTTTTGTATAACATTTAAAAATATATTAAAAAACATAAATTCAGTAAAAAAAATATGTATTTTATATTTCTAGGAAAAAACTTGTTTTATCGAATCCAACTTTATAAACAGAGACGGAGCTTGACCAAAAGTCTAGGGGGGCGAAATAAAAATTTTTATAAAATTTTACATTACGTATCGGGAAATGTACACTACTACACGAAAATTAATATGCCATGAAATTAGTATTTCTAACACTAAAGTTTTGCAGAGAGATGTAGATGAAGGGATTGAGCCTCTTCATCCAAGTCTTCTTACAAGTGAAGAAGATAGTATGGAACCACTTCTAATCAAACATGGCTGGTGTGGCCTTTTATTTTAATTTTATTTTTTTATTTTATTTATTGCAAACTAATCGTTTTAAAATTACATATTATGAAGGTGGATTAGTAGCAAATGGGCTTTTTTGAACGAACCACCAAAGAGATCATGGGATACATCAAACAATTATGTTGCACAATTTCACATCGCACATAAACACATCGAGAGCGTCGATCTTCAATGCATTACTGCTTAAACACACAACAAATTTAATTTATGAACAATAAATGTTTGTAATTTATAAAATTCGTCATCTTCAATTATAAATTGAATTTATATATCAAAATAGAAACATGTAACATAGTTCCAATTGTGTAATTTATGTGTGTGTTATGTTGAAAATTAAATGTATGTAAATTTATAAAATATATCACGTTTGTATACATTATAAACTAGACCATCCTTTTGTTTGTTATGTTTGAGTTGCTCGCACGACATGATTGAAAGATAATGACACGATTGAAAGAGATGTGAATAGTGTTGGCAATTGTCTGGTTTCATCAAGAAAGTGACATGCTAACTATATTATATATATATATATATATATATATATATATATATATATATATATATACTAGATTATTAACCCGTGTATTACACGGATTTAATATAATATTAAGTAGTTAGTGATGAAAATTTAACAATTATAAAACGATATTTTGATATAAAATGATTAATTCACATATTAATAAATATTTTAAGTAATAAAAAAATAACTAAAAACTCTAATTATTATACAAATTTTATATGAACTTTTAATGTGTAGCAATTAGTATCTTTGACATAAATAACGTTAAAAACTTTAGTTTGTATTATATTAAAAGCTAACTTTTATAAATCAATAATATAAAATATAATTTTTGTAATTATTAAAGTTAAAGGACCCAATTAAAAATAGCGTTAAACATAACAGACCAAAAGTGTAACTTTCTATATCATTTTTATTACTTCAGTTTTTAAATAAATTAAAAACGTCATTTGTTTATAAAAACCACATTGTATAAATACTTCTTTTATAGTATATTTTATTTTAAAAAAATATTTTGTAAGATAACTGTTTTTTTACATAAATTTTGTTACTATAAAAATTTTGATTTTAGAACATTTATATTTTATAAAAATTTTTAAGTGTGTTTTATACTAAAAAGGTAAATTATATATTAGTTACTTGTATTATAATTATTTAATTAGAGAGAGAATATGGTTATTTAATTTGAGAGAGCATTAAGTGGATTAATAAAAATTTGACAAGTGGCAATAGTGGTGTAAAAATGTGACATGTGGCAATAGTGGTATAAGAATTTGACATGTGGCAAAATTGTTATTCTTTTATTATATAGTATAGATATAGATATAGATATAGATAGATATAGGGGAATGATCAAATGTTAACCCTTCCTTATTGCGATAACCGCATAACCCTAGCACTTTTTTACGTTTTTTGTCCGAATCTTTTTTTTTTCATGGTCTTTATTATACATAAATAGGGGGGTTTCTTTTTTGTGTTTTGGCTAATTCATCACTGTGACAATCCGACTTTTCGAATTAACCTCGTTAACTGAAAATAACGAAATCACAAACCCAATGTGGTCAAGGTAGGCCCAATGAGGCCAAGATAGGCCCAATGAGGCCAAGGTAGGCCCAATGAGCCCAAGGTAGGCCCAATTGTATTTATTAGACCCAAAAGGATTAACCTAGCCAACAATATTCCAAGTGGCCCAATTAGTGACAATTCGGTAGTCCGGATTAACTCCGTTAACTTTAGAATTAACCGAATTGGTGTGAAATTATCCAAAAACAAAATTTGAGGGTATGAAAATGTTTAAAGTTATTCCTAAAACATTTAAATTTCTAGAATTAAGTTTGTAAGTAGAAAAGTAAATCAATTTTGACTTTAGAAGTCAAAATTTCGGCCATATGATTGGGGCAAATTCGAAATTCACAATAGGAGGGTTGTAACCGATAATTGATTGCTCTTAATCATCCTATTGATGATTAATAATGAGTAGCAACCGTTATTGAGCCATTGATTAGTCGGATTTAATCTGGATGGCAACCAAGAGTCGAAACCGTAATCTTGTCACCTCAAAGTCGTATATCTTGATCACAATTGACAAAATTGAAACTCTAGAACTGTTAGTCGGCATCTTTAGAGCCTTTGACATAAGAGAATTTGATCTGAGAAGCCGCGGAAAGGAGACTCGATCGTGGAGTGGCCGAACATCAACTCTCAAGACTAACTCGATCAATTAGGCACCAAATCAAGTAAGTTTTCACTTCTAAACAACCTAAATATGCCGACTAAGCTAATCCATATGAGTTTTTCGTGGATAAACATCGAATTGATTGAACGCTAGTTCTAGGGTTCATATGAGAAACCAATTTGGGGGTTTCTGTTCAATTGGATTTAAAGATGAAATTAAACACTACAGAGAGTTTCGTGACTCTCTGTATATGGATAATCCTCTTTCAATTTCAGAAAACTATCACAAATTATGGGAAAACGATTCTAGGGTTCCTATGTTAAACGGTTTTGGGGTTTTCTATTGAAAGGAGTTCGAAAATCAAATTAAATGTTATCATCATCTTCAGAAGAGTTCGATTTACTTAAACCCTATTATAATTACATTCAATTGCAACGAACTGCGTGATTTCAATTGATAGGATTCTTAGATGAAAACGGATTAGGGGTTTTGACCTAAACATATTCAAAATTTGAAATTAATTGTATAGAAAGCTTTGAAATATGGTAGTTGATGAAAACTCTATGAAAATCCAATTTAAAACGAACGAATTTAGCAAATTGTAATGATGAGTGCGAGTGTTCAAGTTCGAAGTGGTTCAGTGTACGAATTGGGACCTTCTGAGTATTCATAATCGAATTAAACTCATTTGTGAATTCGTTTTGGTCTGTGGAACAGAAGCCCTAATGTTTTGGGTTCAATCGGGTTCGAATCGGGGATCATCTGGGTAGTAATTGCTTCGGCTATGGTTAAACAAAGGGATTCAGTCTTTTCGATGCTTAAAACAAATTAAAAATCATTTTGTTAATGAAATTGGATGTAGTTAGAGTGGTAGGATGGGAGTGTTGGGGGTTGGAGGTCACAGGTTTGAACCTGTGCTCCACCTCTTTTTCAATTAAAGTTGATTTTTAGTATTTTAATCACAACTTTCTCGTTCTAACTCCGATTTAAGTCGTTCAAGTTGCGTTGGAACCGTAACGGAATCCCGAACAATATTAGAATAATAAAATTTATATTTTAACCCGAAAACGAAATCGCGTATAATTACGTTGGTTTAAATAAAATCATAAGCGATGATGTGATTTTATTTAAACGATTTCAAAGACACACGTACATACGTATGCACATTCTTAACAAATCTAACATACGTGTGTTGACACGTATGTGATTTCAAGCACAAAACGACATCTCGAATAACACAACGTTATTGTTTAAACACAGATCCTTCGTAAGAGGATTATCTACGCGAGTTCACGTATTTGATCATTCTGCAATAATCAAAGGTGCGTACACGGCCCTTTCTTATTTTAAACTGTTTTGGGGGAGAAAACATGTGCAACAAACATTTTAGATACATATCACTTGCATGAGTTAGCTGTTTACATTATGTGACAACATAGCATTTAAAAGTCCTTACACTTCGAACCGTTTAGTTTGCCGTAGCGGAAAGCGTGGTAGTTGGAAATAGATCTATTAGGTTTGACAAACCTCACTTGGTAGATGGGATCTACGCAGGTGTTTGACTGACCAAACACACATTACTATTGTTCGTGCTAGACAATAGTGGCAAGGCAAAACATGCGATAGCATGCACTAGTCAGCTTCGGTGTCGACCACTTATGTAAATAGTATATATGACTAGCTATCATGACCATGCAATGTGTGATTATGTTATCTGCAAACTTTATATTCAAACTGTGGTTTCAACATTTGTGAATGCTTAAACCTGTGTTATGCACCAACCTTTGTGTTGACTTGATTTTCATGTTTTCTCAGGACGCTAAGGTACATCAGAAAGCAGGCATGGACTAGGAGATTGAATCGCATGCATGTCTTCACATTTCATTTCTTTGAATTTGAACATTTGACAACTTTGCATTGTAATTTATATTTTACAATTATTATGGTTTTAAAACGCTTCCGCGAACTTTAAAAGCTTTGATGTTACAGTTTTAGACCAAAGTGTGTTTTGAAATTCATATAGAGGTCTTCGTTATGTCTAATGATCTGAGATCCTGGTTTGTCACGTTCCCAAACGGTATGATTCCGTTAGTTGAAAATTGGGGGTGCGACAATCACCGTTTAGAAGTTATTTACAAGTGTAAGTAAGTGTAAGTGCTTACAGTTACTTACATCACATATCTGATGTAAGTAACCGTAAGCACTTACACTTACTTACACTTGTAAATAACTTCTAAACGGTGATGAATTAGCAAAAACACAAAAAAGAAACCCTCCTTAATTTTGTGTAATAAAGACCATGAAAAAAACAAAGATTCGGGAAAAAAACGCAAAAAATGTCAGGGTTATGCGGTTATCGCAATAAGGAAGGGTTAACAAAGGAACCATCCCATATATATATATATATATATATATCTAGATTATATCATGTGAAAACCTAATCTTTACCGTCTATTTATAACCTTGAAAATAAATATTAGTCCACATTAAAGTTGAATAAAAAATTTGGGTTTGAATAAACAAATGCGGATGACATATATATTTTCAAGATTTTAAATGCACCGCCCAGACAAGGTTTAATGGTTTTTTTCTCTAATATGAGTTTTACAGGAAACAATCCAAACACATAAATATATATATATATATATATATATATATATATTATTTTAATACAAGAAGGAATCTTCATACTTACAATTTATTTAATGTAAGTTGTTATCATCTAAATAAAATAATACAGTTTAATATTCATTTCAATTTGGTTCATCCTAAAAAAACCCAAAAGATAAAGTTGGTGGTTCATCTAATCAACCCCCGGCTAAAGTTTAAACCAGAACTAGCAGAGGGAGTTACCAAAAGTTGTACATCATAACCATATCAATTATCAATTGCCGTGAAAGAAAAAAAGAAAGGCAAAAAAAAAAACCAAACTACTATTATTATCATTAAAAAAACAAAAAGAGAAATTTAAACCATAAAAATAGATGTATTTTTTTTTGTTATGTTTATGTTGCAACTGATTTGATTGCAAGTGCTATTTATTTAATTACTAAACATTATCATTTACCAAAAACCATTTGAAAGTAATTGAAACAAACCTACAATGCAAAACCAAAATAAAGATGTCAAAACATGATTTTAAAATGACCCACTTTATGTTCTTGTAACAGAAACCAAGAATATTTTGGTGCTCAAAAGTGGTTAAATTGAAAAAGAAAAAAAAAACCCCAAAAATGCATCTTGAATCAATTAAAAGTGAGATTAAAACATGAAAGTGAAATAAAAACGATTATTAGTAAAAAAAAAAAAAAAAAAGACGTAAACAAGTGTAAAACAATGAAAAATGGGTTGTAAGCACCTGATTAACGATGTTATGGTTTCCAACAACTGAGCCGTCTCTTGTTGGATCACTATGAAAACAATAGGGCTATGATCGGTGAAGAATTAGGTAGGTTAAACTGGTTCAGGTTTGGTCAACAAAAGTTTACCAAATTAGTAAAAGTTGATCATTTTTTTACCAAAATAATCACTCAAATTCCGGCCTCTTAGACGCCTCTTTAGACGTCACTTTAGACGCCATTTTTCTGTACTTTTTGTAAACATACGAGCCCACATGTCGACAGCTAAATGGGTGTCTTAAGATTCTCTTTTCTACCGGCGTCTTAGACGCCGCTTTACCAGATTTGACAGAAAAAGGGCGTTTAAGACAGCGATAAAAAGGGGTCTTAAGACACCTATTTAGACCTCGACAAAGACGCCAACATGTGGGCCCGTATGTTTACAAAGAGTACAGAAAAATGACATCTAAAGTGGCGTCTTAGACGCCGGAATTTGAGTGATTGGTTTGGTAAAAAGGTGGTCAACTTTGATTAATTTGGTAATTTTCCCGAAGTTAAAACCAAGTTTTTATAACTGTTTGAATTTGATGCGGTTTTTGCGAGGAAAATGATCAAATTTAAATCAATTCAGATTAATCCAAACCAACTTGTTTCAAAGTATAAAAATAAAACCAGTCTCAATCCAACGAGTTGAGTTAGAATAAGGTTAAAGTGAAACCGGTTTGGCAATCACGAATCGGGTCGGGTCAGGTTTTGGAACCATGTTTTTTTCTTCTTACTTCTCTAGCCACAGGTGACGAAGTAAAAAAATTTGAAAAAAAAACAGAGAGAAAATATGTAATCATATGTGAAACTTTAAACATATACTACATTGTTTGTTGTATGGAAATTACAATGATGTTGTTGTGTATAAATTATTTTGTACAAACACACAAGATAAGATTGATTATTGTTCAATGATGGTTGATTAACCTTGAAGCAACAATCATGAGCTTTATAGATGCCAACATCAGGATTGATATCTCAACTACTCCTGTTATCACTCACATCATTCTTCCTTTTCTCTTGGCCAAAAAACTGTCAGACACTAGTCAACTTGAAATCACGACACGTTTTATTTAAATAAATCTTTTTTTTTTTTTAACGAGATAGCCTGTCTTTCTTAGTCTGTCCTATCCTGATTACGATAAACAATGTTGTTATATGCAAAGAAAACCTGACCATGAAAGATGAACCAAGTTTTGACCAAATTTCAAATAGGTTGTTAGTGAAACTCAGTATGATTTCAAGAGTTGTCTTGCTTTTTTGGTGTGTCACCACTCGCCTCCAGCTCAAATGCAGTTTGTCTATGAAGTCTTGTTCTTAATGGTGATGGTGATGGTGACGGTGACGGTGATGCGGGACTTTCTTTCTTCGGGTGTTCGATAGATTCAAGAGCTCTTCTGGACAATAAAACAGCCCCTTTACTACTTTGGATGCCACCATTCTTTATTGCCCCTAAAACATACCCAAATGTACTGTAAAGTTCAAAGATTGATGTTTTTTGGATGTATAACAAAAATCAATGGCCAGGATGATGAATGTCTAATGATCATTTATATGATAACTTATAAAAAAAAAAGGGAAAAAATCAAAGTTACATACCATTGGAATCCAAGAGATTTGCAGATGCAGATAGCCGAACGAGAATAGGTGTGATGACAGTGAGTGCTGCCCAGAAGAACAATATTACAAAAAATGTTCTTCCCAACATTTGTTCAGGAATTGATTGGTGGCACACAGCTTGCAAATTTTGTTAAAGTGAATGCCATTTATATGAGCAAAATGTCAGATGGTGTGTAAGGTGATGAAGACCCTTTAACATAACAGAAAGACTAATATATAAACAAATGAGCTGTAAGAGATAATAATGATTAAAGAAGATAGTGTTGCTAGGAATATAAGATTATTAAAACCACTGATTAAATAACTAATTTTTTTAAACATAAAAAAGTCAGAAGGTAGTTAACAATAAGCTCGGTGAGTGGTGACTTCCTCTAGTAGGTAGTTGAGAAGTAGTTGTACCAATCAGGTACATATAAGTATGACAAAGATCCCATCTGGCATCTCCAAAGGCTAAAATTCCATTTTGTGGGGTCAAAATGTAATTAGGCATACCTTGTGCAATGATAAGATTCTCAAACAAAAAGCCCACTGCCCACCTGTGAACTTATCCATATTTTACAAATAAACCAACAGACAGTATTATTCTTAGGTAATCAAACACACAAACAAACTTACCCAGTATATTCTCACTTTTCAGTAGGATCTGGGGGAAGGATGGACACAAACCTTACCCCTATGGCCCTATCCCAGTTGGGATAGATAGGCTCCGAAGGAGTTCCCGGCTCAAAGTTTTCGTTTGAAGTTAATTATTCTTAGGTAATCATTTGCATTTAATCAGTAGTCAGAGTTGTTTCAGTGTGTCACAATAGCAAAATATTACAATTCTTGCTAGTTTACTAGTACACTATCTTAAAGCTTATTCGTTGGCTTCTTCAACCTCGATGAGTAGGTGAACCACCAACTGCAGGAGTCTTCTTTCCACCGTATTTCTGTTAAAATTTAAGAACATTTTTTATATAATAATGAGAAAATATGATGTAATATTCTTAATTGGGGCTTGATTATTGAAAAAACTTAGGTGGTCTTACCTGCTTTCCATAGTTAAATGGGACATATTTGTATTTAATCATGTGCATGATTTGACGCTTCATTGTGAGGGCAAAAAGGACAATCCAATAGCAGAGCAGTATTGGCCAGAAAACAGGGACGTCAAATAGAGAAAAGAATGTCATCAAGAAGGCCACAATGAAAGCTTTTGTGATGGCATACCTGAAATTACGTGACAAATGAATTAACTAAGTTTGTTTAGCTATTAATTGGATTGGTGCAAAAACATAATGGTCAGTTGTTGCTGACCATGAATGTCTCAGTAAAGAGATTATAATCCACTGGAATAGGAGGAAACCGAGCAACAGTATCGAAATTCTAATTCTCATCACAAACTCGCAACATTAATATATACGGCTTAAGTGTCCACTCAAACGTATAAATGATAATAAAGAGGGTGTTTGGGATTGTTTATTTAAGTGTTTGTCTGCTTTATTGCTTATCAAAAGAAGATAAGCAATTTCAAACACTCTATTGGCAGGGGTGCCTGCTTATCTGCTTATTTTAGAGCAATTAACACTTAAAAATAAGCAAATAAGCAATCTAAATATGCAATCCTGCAAATTTCCTCTTTGATGCAATTTTAAACACCATGGAAGAACAATGAAATGAACAATGAGAAACTCAAATAAGGAACATGAGCTAAAATGCAAAGGATTTGTTTTATTTGTCCTGCGTGAATTTAAACAATAGCAAAAAAAAAAATTTTAAAATATGTATAAAAGTAACACTTCTCAAGGTTGGTGTGCATATATAATATAAGTTTATAGGGGACTTTCATTTCCCTTTTTCCACTATCTCCCCAGCATATATGCCAGGGGCAAGAGCATAACAATGATGTCAATACTCCATACAAAAAGGCGTTCTAAATTCTACACGCGTGTGCACTATAGGAAATAGTGCCATGTTAAAATATTTTCTTCACTTCTCAATTATTATTTTACAATGATAACTGAACTGCAGAAGTAGTTAAAAAACTGAGTAAATCTACAGACATGTATATTATAGAGATTAATATCCTTCCATAAAAGATTTACTACAAATATAAATAACTGTTTCAGATCAAGAACATATGTATATATTTTTTCAGAAGAGCTAACTATCAAGTAAAGGATAGAGCTTAAGTCTTAAATCAATACATGTAATCATGCTTCATTTTGCTTTTTTTTTTAAAAAAAAAAAAAAACAGTATTAAAACAGATGCAGAAATAACATTAATTATTATCATGTCATCATCCAACTATCCAAGTAAAACAGAAGATTAAAAAAATAATCACAATGTTACTTTGTTCAAGAACAGGAAGGACGACAATAGATTGTTTCATGCAACATTACTCCAACAGTTGTGAACAATAAATGTCAGCAAGTTTAGTTTATTGTCAATAGGATAGATTTCTCAAGTACAAGTAAATATAACAGCAAGATATATGGATACAATCAAATCCAATATCAACAAATGGGCAAAAAGAAATGGGATATAAGCTAAACTCACCAAAACTTGAACTCTGGAAGGCGGCGAATGAAAGGCCTAAACTCATCCGATTCTTTTGTTGGCAATGAAGCCCCATCCAAAGCTTCCAACTCTGGATCAACTTTTGGAGAGAGAAATCCAATCAAGAGGTTCAAGATGTAAATCCCAAGACCATAAGAGATAACGTAAAAGCCTTGAATATAATAGACTCGCAACACATAAACTGCTGCAACACCAAGTGTCCCAAGCCACCTATGAACATGAAGAGGTGTTGATTTATCCAAATAAAACTGGAAGACCCTTGAGAATTCAGTTTTCCACTTGGCTAGTGGAGCCATTGGGGAGGCAGTATCAGTCCCTAATCCTTCCATTTGTGCCAAATTTTAATCTTTCTGTACAAAGTAATACAATAACTGAGAACCCAACACCATGGCATAAACAGATGATAACATGAGTGAAGGACGAGGGTGACAGTAATAATTGTAACAGAGTTATTCCAGTTTTGCAGCATCTAAAACAGCAAATTCCTACAGTGAATTCATCAAATTAAGCAGCTTAGATGATTGGTTACATCTAGGTAGTCCAAGGCTCAAGGAACATTCAAGGTGCTAAGGGTGGGCTAATCGCCCAATTCCAAGACGCTCAAAAGCGCATGCACAAGACAGGCAAGACCCACGTGTCTTCAAGGCCAATTTCAACTGTTATATACTTGTTTCAGACAGGTTCATATATGTTTTAAACCAATTCAGAAAAGCTATAGCCCACACCCGGATACGCAAGACGCATGCGTCTTCCAAGTCATTTTTAGCTGTTATTGAGTTGTTTTAGGCTGGTTTAGACGGTCTAGGTTAGCCTGGTCTGGAGCATAGGCCTTTGGCACCTTTGAGTACATAGGTTTCCATAATTACTCTATGGTTTCAGTAAATCGCGTATCTTTATAACCATGGCCTGTATTGTTACCATAAAAGCAATATTGCAACAATGATACATGTAGAATCAGGTTCTATCTGTTCATCAGGTATAAAATACACACAAATCACAGTTACAGACTTACAGTATCCATGATACTCAAATATCAAAAAAGTATACTCTAATCGGGCGTACAGTACATCATCAAAACCGTCATGAACGGATCAGTATGTCGAGGGGAATGATTATGTTAAGACGATCATACATGTAAAGTTCAACAAACAAATAATATAATCGAATTACGTGTGTGTATGCATCAGCAGATTGAAGAGTGCGAATCGTGATAATTGAAAAGATAAGCATGTTAATCGATCAACAACAGCATCAATGACAATTAAGAGCTCACCGAGAGGAAATTTCTTGTTCTCCACGACGATTATGCAGATTCAGCCGACTAGATTTTTATTCGGGTTTTAGGGTTTGTGATCGGTTGTTATTTGTTATTACAAAAATAATTTGCAATTAAATTATGATAAATTGTTATATATTGATTATAGACTAGTTAGATGCCCGCGCGATGCAGCGGGAAACATAACACTTAAGTTGGTGATTTTAAATGTTTGCATGGTTCGTTTTTTAGTCATAACCACAATAAAAGCAATTTTTTTAACTTAGTAAATTAAAAATGACTTTAACTTCTTACATAAAAGGTCAAATGTGCCAACAATGTGAAGATGTGATTAATTTGCTTTTCTTTTATAATCACTATGTCTCATATAAATTATTATAAGCTACCAATGTGGGACAAAGTGAAAGTAGAAAAAAACTTTTAGATTAGATTTAAAAAGTTGTACCATATGCTATAAGAGTTGTAAAACTCTTAATTTTAAGAGATTCAAGTAAATTACTTTTTTGTCCTTCCTATATGTATTATATAGTAGTATAGATAGGTAACTATCACGTTGAAAGATTCAAGCATATAGACATAGATGAAAAAATAAATAAATTTAACCGACCATTCGTCATTCGCAACCGGCTTTTAAACTTATTTTTTGATTCGGTTTTAGGTTTTTGAAAAAACGACAGTGTAGGATAAGTCTTAGGTTTCAAGAAACCAAACCAGTTAACTAAACCACCTAAATGAAAATTGATTGATTTTAGAGCATGAAAAATCGGTTATTAACCAGAACGCTTATTGGTAACCCATTCACCAAACCTTGACTGGTTAACTGGCTCTGTTATTTGACTATTGTTTTTCGACCTGTTAACCGGTTTGTGTACCTTTGCATATAGACATACATTCCCACTACTATGCATCTTAATTGAACCTTTTTTTTTCAAACACCGTCTCAATGGTGGTCATTAGGGCCATGTGAAACAAAGAGCAAATAGTTCAAATGACGTAAAATAATAACATAAAATAATATTTGTTTCCTAAAGAATGACTGGTGATTCAGTTATCAAAATGAACAAATGATGTAAAATCTTATCTTTATCTTACTAAACTAATAAATAAATGTTTTATAGGGACACTTGGCGTGTTTTTAGAGCACCTTATTTTTTTTCCCGCCTTTTTCTGGAATTAAATATTAAACATACTTTTAACACAACTTTAAATTAAAAATAAGACTTTTTTAATACATTAAAAATATTTTAATATTAAAAAACACACTTTTGTAAAATACCAGATTATTATAAAATTTATAATTTTTAATAATAGTTTTACAAAACGAAATATTTAAAGAAACGGACTTTAAAAAAATAGTGTTAAAAAATTATTTTATTATTTAATCTATGAAATTATATTTAATCATATTTTACATTAAAAAATCATCTTATATAGTTTAAATTTATATTGGTAACTGTTAATTAATAATATTTTTTATTAATCTCGTGTAATACATGAGTACTAACCTAGTTAAAAATATAATTAAAGAATGTGTATGAGCATCATACTAAAAAAATATCAAAAATTTAAATTTTATTAAAAGAGATGGTGCATATTTTTTTTACTCTAAGATACGTTACTAAAACATAGAGTAAATTACTCAACATTTATAATAATTGCAGATTTCATCATTTATCATGGAGATATATCGATTTTTGTCCTTTATCTAAACAAGTTATTGCAATTTACGTTCTTAAAAATAACAACACTTATATTTTCATTAAAAATTTTGAAATAACAAAACACTCTTGTCTATAAAGGATGAAATCTTGATTTTTTTTAAAGATACAAATAGCATTTTCTGTAAGTTTATTTAAGAATATTAAAAATGATAATATTAATGTTTTTATTAATTATTAGTAGTTTATAATAAAAAAAATCAAGCTACATTTATTTTAGGCAAATTGGCTTTTAATAATCTAAACTTTGATCTGTCACACCCGACCGACGGCGGAATACGTCGGGGCGCGAGTTTGACTGTTCATTAGCTCATGGTGTTATTATAAGTTTCAATATTTAATGCATCATTATTACAAAACTAAATACCACATTCATTAATAATAAACAACCATTACATAACTTGAATCAAAGAATTACAGTTGAAAAGTCTATACATTTGTTTCAATGTTTAAACTATGTCACTAAGCCTATCTTATGTCTTCATCATGCTTCCTTATCCTGTTACACATGTAAAATAGAGTTTGTCAACTATTTGCATAGTTGGTGAGTTCACACACAAAGTTTAAATAATAGGTATAAAAAATATGCAAACTATAGCCTAACTAGATATGTATCATAAGCACAGCATGAATACAAGTTTGAATAAATTGAATGAATGAATGAATGAATAACAATTGCTTGTGTCCAAACTAGTATCCTTACAACATGTTAATTCAAGTATGACCATACTATAAATTAACAGTTATAATTCAACCAGTTTGCTATGTGTATTTTTCACCTTTTTTACACAAAGGCAAAAGCCTTTGCGAAGATAGTATCTAACCATCTTAGGCTACTAAGTACTAGATTGCTTGACTGGCAACACACATAGAATCAACACATTGTATAAGCCTAGCCTCTAACACATAAAGCTAACTAGTCTAAGGCTTGCATCATAGATTGAATGAATAATAGATTGAATAAAGTTTGAATAAGATATGTGTAACATCCCAAAAACAAAAATGTAAAAGGGAGTGTGAAGAAACTCACATTAATGGTGCTCGAGGAAACTAGTATAATGAAGAAGAATCAAGATCAACAGTTGTATCAAACTGGATGCCCTAAGGATTGAACGTTCGTGGCTAGACAGCAGCTCAAAGGATCAAGTATACGATCCGAATGCAAGCGTGGTTCAACCTCAAAGAAAACTTTACAAACGAGACGATCTCGAAGCTCAGCACCTCCTCGCCAAGAGCATAAAAAAACTACTACGTTCAACATCCCAATGGATGTTGAACTTGTATAACCACCAAAATTAGGAGTTGCAAAGCTATAAGGGACCAAGCAAGGATATTTATAGGTGTTTAAAGAGGAGAAATATTGGTTTCATGGGCGATGTGGGATGGGTTTTTATGCAGAATTTGCGTCTGGCAACTGTTAAAAAACATCAAACTTGTTTTCGCGATTCTCGCTTCGTTATAACTCCGTTTTGCGCACGGTTTTCGCCCACGTTCATCGTTTTCAGAGTACTATCATATGGAAGAGATTAATCCAACATTCATGGTGTCGAGAATTATGTTTAAGCATTGGATCTTGGCGTGAATCAAGGGTTACGTTTTCAAACTTTTGTTTATGATTCTTGCTTCGTTTGGGCTCGGTTTTTATTCACTGTTTGAATTTAGTTTCTTCTTAGTATACTATTATATCTATAAGATTTGTGTGAGTCAAAATGTTAGTTCAAGTATGAGGAAATGTTGGCTAAATAGTCACCCGAAAGCTATCTTATGTCAAAACTACGAATACAACTATCCAAAGCATGTTATAAACTTTGTTTTATTATATACGAATATAATTATAATTTAAATAGAAAAGTGAAAAACCATGGGGATTACAGATTAGTTGGCCGCTGACGGTCCCAACTATGAAAATCTCCGATAACGGTCCGTACTTTTGACATATTTGTTCTGGCGGACCGCCGTAAAAAAACCTAACGGCGTTAACTTTTTTCAAGTTTCAAGCTGATTTTTGAGGGCTTTTGTTAAGATGGAGAATACGAGTCAAATTACGTATAACTTACCTCGAAAGGCTGCTCCAAATTTCTCAATTTGATGATTTCTTTGATGAATTGAAGTTTAAACACCAAAATTGGGAAATTTTGAGCAACGATTCGAGGTAAGTTATACGTCATTCGATTCGTATTCTCCATATTGACAAAAAACACTCAAAAATCAGTTCGACACTCGACTCGTATTCTCCATATTGACAAAAACACTTAAAAATCAGTTCGAAACTCGAAAAAAAGTCAACGGCGTTAGTTTTTTTTGACGGTCCGCCATAAGTAAAATATGTCGAAAGTACGGACCATTATCGGAGCTTTTCATAGTTGAGACCGCTAACATCCAATTGATCAAAATTTAGATTATTTAAATCAAATTTGCCTTTTATTTTATAAAAAACTAATGAAATGTTTTTTTTTAGTTTTTATATAAAAGTTATTTTAATGACCCCTGTGACGCCTTTACTAGACTGGTGTAAACAGGCGAAGCTTGAACGGAGTCAAACGGTGATCGGCGATGGGAACCCTAGGAAGAGCTGCGTACACCGTCGGCTTCTGGATCCGGGAAACCGGCCAAGCCATGGATCGTCTTGGTTCACGCCTCCAAGGCAACAACCTCTTCAAACAACAACGTATGTATCTCTTCAATTCAAACCCCTATTTATTGGATTATAGGTTTTGTTATCCATCATCAAATCATTTGTGTTAAACGTGTTCGTCAAAGAGTTCGTTTTTGGATCCTGTATTGAGATTTTATGTTTTTGTTCTTGATTAACTTATTATTACATATGCATTGAAGAATGGTGATATGTGACATTCATAGCCAGATTGACTGTAATTCGAATAATACTGTAACTTGATTTGATTAGTACTGTCATTATAGGTGCAGAAGGTTAAACTGGTGTGCTAGTAATCTAGTATGTGAAATATGAATTTTTGACGTTTTGAATGATATTTAAGTCCTGGCTGCTACTTGTGATCAGCATCATAATATGATTCCAGAGAATTCAGGGCATTGGCATACCGTTAAAGCTTATAGAAATTTGTAACTTAACACCTTATATAAATGAAGTGAATGGTTTCAGTTGAATTTGCTTCTTTGTTTGTATGATGGATCTTGGCAATCGTTATGAAATTCCACAATCATTCTTTCTTTTCTCTTGAAGCAGTATTTTCATCTCAATTCTTGTAGGTGCATGCTTTGTTACGTTAAGTTAAGTTAAGTTTCACAGTTGTTGTACTTCACCTACATTGCCTTTAGTTCTAATGAGATGCCAAATACAGTTCTATATTTTTAGGGGAGTGTAGATCTGGTCCTTACAGGGGCTTTGTCTTTTAGATTATACTTCACCTACATTGCCTTTTGTCACAGACGTCACAGTTAGCCACTTTCTAGGTTTGCCCTTAGTTTTGAAGGTACATTTAGTTGTAGGTGTGCCTTTAGTCTTAGACTCTTAGCTGTATAGACTATAGAGGCTTTGGCTTAGGGATTTTGTATGCCCAACTATTCTGTTTATTAGGCGTCTTGTTCTCTTTTTGTATGTTTTCTGCATTTTCTGTAAAAAAAGTGACATTTTTATTGTGTCGGGATCTCTCTGAGAACAGCCTTGTTACCCTAAGGGGTAAAGGTAAGGCTTACCTTATCTCATCTCACCCTCTCTAGACCCTATTTTTAAGTGTGGTTTTGTTGGGTATATTTGTTTCTTTGTTTGTTTCACAATTACTGTGCCATAGCCATGTTGAGTCTTAATGGGTAGTTGGGCATCAGTTATGTGTTTAACAGTAGTTTAATACTATTATGTAGCTAAATTTTATTTGAAACATTCTTTCACAATTTTTCTTTTTTCAGTGTCCAGGCATCGAACTCTTATGAATGTATTTGATAAAGCGCCTGTGGTTGCTAAGGATGCATTTGTGGCCCCAAGTGCTTCTATCACTGGGATATCCACGTAGGGTCAGGATCGTCTATTTGGTATGGTTGTGTTTGAGAGGTAAGGCTTAAAAGGCTTAAGCATTTTGGCTTTTATTAATGGACTCTGATAGTCTATATAGTATTTTTGCTGCAATCAGTTATCATATATGCTTCTACATACACAAACTGTTGTGTTATGCTTTATCATTTTGCATGTAACAGTAATAATGAACTAGAATTGAATCATTGATCTTGAAAAACTATAATAAGTACTCCAATCTTTTTATTATCTTGTCTTGACACTGTAGAAGGCTCTGGATGAAAATGCCAACCTTATCTTAAATTCATTTACTTTAAAGTTGGTTCATGTAGGTGTGTTCCTGTCTTGGAAATCATACTCACATGAAGGGACAATAATCTTGAATATATAATTCATCAAAATCAAATGAGAAAATTAAATTTTAATACGTGTTATTTGTTGAACATTGTAATAGGATTCAACATAGTATGCTATACACATATTCAAATTAAAGTGATGCAACGTTTGAGTAGTTTGGCACGAGTCCTGCCAAAGCTTTTAGCATAATATGTTCCAACTAACAAGTGCTAGTAGTGTGTAACAATATAGTAAACACATCCAACAAGAATATTTTGCACTTGAATTTGCATTTTTTGTTTTAAATAATATGCAATTTGTTATTTTTTCCTATTGTGGACTTGCGCTTTTTTTTTTTTCCTATCCTGCTTTATTCAGTGATGATATATCTGTGCGAATTGCGATGCCATCCTTACTGATGAATTATGGGTCTGTATAGGTGATGTGAACAGCATTAGTATCGGATCTGGCACTAATATACAGGACCATTCGCTTGTTCATGTTGCAAAATCTAATCTACCTGGAAAGGTGCATCCTGCAGTGATCGGTGACAATGTGACTGTTGGTGAGCAACCTGTTGTAATCATTTTCAAACATTAATTGTTTTCATGAAGTGATTTAGATTGGATAAAATACCGCTCAGGTCATAGTGCTATTTTACATGGATGTGTGGTTGAGGATGAAGCATTTGTTGGTATGAAAGCTACACTTCTTGATGGTGTTGTTGTAGAGAAACATGCCATGGTTGCTGCTGGAGCCCTTGTTAGACAAGATACTAGAATTCCTAGTGGCGAGGTCTGTCCTTCTATATCATTACCAGATTATTATCTACCAATATATTTCTCTAAAGGTGCAAATGGACGGATTGGGTTGCCCAGCCCATAAATATTTTCATTGTCTTTTTTTTTAATCTTCTAAATAATTTGCTTGTAAATCTTATTACAAAAATTATATTGCTGTAGCTTCTTTTAATGAAGTGATATGCTTTTGAATACACTACAAATATCCCTTTAAATGCGTGTTTTCTTTTAATTCAATTTTTTTAGCTTTAAACTCTTTTGATTCGTTAGAGATTAAACATAAATGGGCCAAACCCATTAGATACTAATATAAATGGGCCAAACCTGTTGGAGATAATTAGATATTTAGATCAAACTTGAATGTGCCAAAATTGTTATAGATTAAACCTAAATGAGCCAACCCTGTTAAAGAGTAAATATAAATGTGCCAAACTAGTTAGAGTTTAAACATAAATGGGCCAAACCCATTAGAGATAAGACATAAATGGGCTAAACCCATTAGAGACTAAACATAAATGGGCCAAAAAAAATTTAGTAATTTGGAATGTGGCAACAGGTATGGGCAGGCAATCCTGCTAAGTTCCTGAGAAAGCTTACAGACAAAGAGATAGCCTTCATTGCCGAATCAGCAGCCAACTACAAGAGCCTAGCTCAAGTTCATGCAACCCAGAATGCCAAACCACTTGACGATACTGACTTCTTAAAAGTGATACAAAAGAAGCCAATGAATCCAAGACTCTAATTCAGTAATTGTTGACAAAAGCGCTAAAGAGATGTTCTCGTGAATAAGTTTGCCATCAAGGTAGTTTCCTCCTGATGAGCTTGATGTTCATGAATGCAAGTTTGTGGATTATGGCCATATGGGTCAAATAAAGATGAACACATTTAGTGTTAGAATGGTTATTCTCATGATTTGTTGTATTGTTTATTTTACCATTCTTACATCAAAGACTTTAAATGAATTCTGATATATTTTGTTCCCTTGTCTGTGGGGATTGAGTTGGAATTAAAGTTATTTTGTGCCCTGATTAGCAAATTTTAATGTCAGAGTCGGGTAAAATAAAGGTTCATGTACTGCAATCTTGAATGTCTCATTTGCGGTGCACACATATAATGTATATATGTGTGGCCCTCAAGAAGGCAAAGAAAAATTGCGCTAATTTTAACGTTATTTTACTTGTTTTGTGAAAATAATGTTAAAAGTGTTGTGATGATTAACTTCAAACAATAACTTTAAGCTGGGGATTTCTTTGGGGCAGCCTCTCTATCCCAACTGAGATAGGGGTGAGGTTTGTGTCCATCCTTACCCGCCATACCTTATTGAAAAATAGGAATACAATAGGTATGTTTGTTTGTTTTGTATTGCAATCTTGATCAAGTTTGGATGAGATCATTTTTCTGCTTTTAGTTTCATTTAAGCGTGCCAAACTGTAGAAGGGTCTAAAAACAATGTTTAGAAAGTATTGCATTTTAATTTATTGGTGGAGCTTCATGATTTATATATATATATATACCTGGCAAAATGAGCGGGTTGGGTCGGGTTGGGTAACGGGTCAGAACGGGTTCGGGTCAGGATGGGTCCGGGTCAAAACGGGTTTTAAGTAAAATTAGTTCGGGTCTAAATGGATTGTTTTTAAAAAATATTAATTTAGTTTAACTTAATATGCGTTATAAGTAAACAAATAGTCCATTAGGATAATTTTTAGTGATTTTCTCATCAAATATGTTATCAATCATTCTTAAATGTTTGAATCCATTGCATTTATATTGTTTTTTGGTTACCAATCTTGACCCGCATTGTGTTTAAGCGCTACTCATCTCAACTCATTCAACATTATGATGTTACCATTTCAACCCATTATACTACAATTGTTTACCTAAAGCAACCCATTTTCTTTGATATAGGTAAAAATTGCCACTTATATATATATATATATATATATATATGGAGGTAGGGATCAAATAAAAAATTCATGATCATACACATCAATTTAATTGATGGAATGCCAATATTTTTGCCTTGAAGTAAGCTATGGATAAATGATTAGATGATAAGAAAAGGTATGTCCCAACTTTAAGTTTTTATTTTTGTCTCTAATTCTCATTATGTTTTATGATCTCAAATAAGTCGTATGTTTTATTATAAAATAATAAAAAAACTTTTCTTTTGCTTCATGTGGCTTGACAATTTTAACCCTTTTGCTCAAAACTTTTCAAAATGACCATTATGCACCCTGTGGTTTGACAGTTTAACATTTTTGCTTCATGTGGTTTGACAATTATAACCCTTTTCCCTGTGGTTTCAAAAAAATGGAATATAATGGAGACATATTGGAAAATTTTGCAACAAAATGGTTAAGCTGTCAAACCACAGAAGCATAATGACCATTTTGAAAGTTTGGAGCAAAAGGGTTAAAATTGTCAAACCGCAGAGAGCAAAAGAGAAATTTTTCCTAAAATTATATACACCTAAATCCGGAATCTTATTCTTTTGAATATGATAATTGTAATATCATACATTGACTGAGAGAAAAAACTAAACCGTCTTTATAAAAAGGTGGATACATTCCCTATCAAGACACGTTTTACCTGGCATGAACAACTCTTCGGGTGAAAACAAAACTGTGAGTTTCCGGATGGGTTACCTATCAGGGGCAAAATAAACAATATCTTGACATGATTGGCTTGGATTGTTACAGATGATATCAGAGACGAGGCCAGACTGACGTGCCAGCGAGGACGTTGGGCTTCATGGTGGTGGACTGTAATATCCCACACCAGTTTGGAGGAAGAACTAAACCTCTATAAGGAAGTAGATAGCCTCCCTAACAAGACATGTTTTGCATGAGCGACCAACTCATCAGGTGAAACAAAACCATGAGTTCCTAGATGGGCAACCCATCTGATACAAAGCGAACAATATCTTAATCTTGTTACGGTTGGCTTATGCTGTTACAATAATAACCTAGCTAGATATAAAATCAAAACATCATTTATAACAATGCATCTATCATGTTATAGCGTCTTGGTAGACTTTTAATGGTCATTAAAATATTACGCCTCTTAACCATTAAGAGATCATGATTCATTTAGAGATAACCTTTTTAATGACTATAAAAGGTTACCAAAGAGCTAACTCATTACAATTTAAACTATTTGTTTAACTCATTACCACTATGCGTCCATC
>SZYD01001996.1:0-27639 GCA_009363875.1 Mikania micrantha | reverse complement strand
ATGGTGACCAACTGGACCGGCTCCATTGGACGCTCCGAGCGAGACAAATTGGAACTGAAGTTTTTAGCTCTGTGAAGCAAGGTCTCAAAAGGGATGGCCCCGCCTATATCAGAGAAACACATTTTCTAAATGGAAAGCGTATTAACTCTGACTTATCTATGATACGATCAGGGGGAATAGCGTCTCAATAGAGACACTCTTGCCACTTTCTGTTTTGAAAAAGCTCCTTTATAGGCTTTCACGCCAATTCAGTCCTCGTAATCAACGACTTCGATAAAAGGACCGAAACCAGGCCTAGGAGCAAAAATCTAAACACAAAAGAAGCCCCTTCAAGCTTAGCCCGCTCCTCCCCCATTGTGTTGCGATTGAGGAAATTTCCAAACGAACAAATTTTAACGAAATCTTTCAATTTCTTATTTTACTATGTTCAACTCTATGTATTCCTCTATCCGTAGAACATTGAATGTACAGAAATGGCTATAACAGAGTTTCTCTTATTCGATTAACAACTACTATAGGAGGAATGTTTTATGCGGTGCTAACGATTTAATAACTATCTTTGTTATCTAGTATCCTTATGCATGAAGATAATTAATTAATCGGTCGTTGTGATCGGAATCTATTATGGATTTCTGACCACATTCTCCATAGGACACTCCTATCTCTTCCTTCTCCGAGCTCACGTTATGGAAGAAGGAGAAGAAGGAGCCGAGAAGAAGGTATCAGCAACAACTGGTTTTATTACGGGACAACTCATCATGTTCATATCGATCTATTATGCGCCTCTGCATCTAGCACTGGTAGGCCTCATACAATAATTGTCCTAGCTCTATCGTATCTTTTGTTTCATTTATTCTGCAATAATCACAAACACTTCTTTGATTATGGATCTACTACCAGAAATTCAATGCGTAATCTCAGCATTCAACGTTCTCCTGTCAAGCTCCATCAATGCTCATGTAATCTCAAACTTTAAACTTTTATAACATATACAATCCTTATGTCACAAACTTTCACCACATGTTTGAACAAATTACCTTCATTTAAGTATTATATGTACTACAAATTTTTAAGTTTGGAGTTAAGTACTAAAAGGTCCTTGTGGTTTAGCCATATTTCACAAAAGGTCCTACTTTTACAGAAAAGGTCTATACTTTTACAAAAAAAAAGGTCCCTATAACAAAAATTGTCCATACTTTAACAAAAAAAGTCCTTAAAGTATGGACCTTTTGTGACATATGACTAAATCACAGGGATCTTTTATGTACTTAACTCTAAAGTTTGATATGATATTAATAACATATAAAATCTTGAAACTAAAAGTAAAACACTAATAAATCACATATTAACGC
Source organism: Mikania micrantha (assembly GCA_009363875.1). Classification (NCBI taxonomy): domain Eukaryota; kingdom Viridiplantae; phylum Streptophyta; class Magnoliopsida; order Asterales; family Asteraceae; genus Mikania; species Mikania micrantha. The sequence goes on along the minus strand of SZYD01001996.1, from coordinate 26,287 downwards.
AGATCATATTGACAATTTAAAAAACTGATTTCTTTAATAACTAATGGAATTTTTTTAATTAATTGACCTAATTTTTTAAATATATAAATTGGAAGATATTGTATCAATTAAAAAGCAAATTATTTTAAGATAGATGCGGGCACGGCATATGGCATACCTTACAATATTATTATAATATAATAAATAAATTGAAAAATGGATTATATTCAATTTAAGAATGTTTCTTGTTATTGTCTTGTAGGGAAGCTTTTCATATTCCAACTAGACACGAACCAGTTTTTTTATGTTAGGATTATTCAATAAATCCTTTTATATATATTAATATTAAAAATATGTACTGTAACATCACTGTACTTCCGGTCGTCCGTACATCCATACGATTGTACTGTTACGATCTGAGATTTTATTATTAATGATGAATTATTATTATTTGATAGTTATCACTGTTACTGGTATACATGTTTAGAACATATTATACGCGTAAACCATGGGAAGTTTAGTTGTAACTCAACTAAACAACCAGAGAGTTTATCGCAGTTATATTGTTGATGATTATGGATTTGATTTGGAAATGGAAAGGGGATTTAAGTTGGTTGTTGTTTGGTTACTGAACATAGTCAAGGACACATGGTCATGGATTATCGAAATAGCGGTGGGACGGTGGCTAGGGCAGTTGCGACTGACCCTTACATATGCCCTATACATATGTATATTTCGTCTATCATGGATGTGTCAGTGACTTGGGTTTAGTGGGTTTTGGATTGGGAATTGATAATATTAAAGTTAATAAATAATGGGGGTATAATTGGAATTAATTACGCGATGGTGAGGTTACGAACACAATTTAAACGCAAATATAAATTCAGAGATATTAACTTAATAAAGGTATTCGCGTGGGTGACGATTCACACGAATATATTTATTAAGAATAATATTCTGAAATAATATTCCTTAAATTATAAATCAAATCGAAATACGATACGAGCGTTGGATTCGCAAAGGTGACGATCTTTACGAATACGTACGCGAGTAACGCGTTTCGACGAGATAATTAAATAATATCTAACGATATTAAATCAATAATTGTAAACTAAAAATATTTATTAGGAATCACAACCTAAATTAAATTCAGGAAAATGGTTTAATTAAATGAATAATTTACCGTGAATGAAACGAAATTGTATTACGAAATAAATTATTTAACTCATTTTATGTTAACGAAACTTATTTATTTGAATAACTTATGTTTTAAATACATTATACGATCAAAACCAAGCAAATGATTATTTTATCACGATAAAAGCGGGATCGAGCACGCGTAAATGATACGCGGTATAAGGAAGACTTCCTCTTCCTCTTTCTTCATTCTCCACATTTTCTTTCTCTCTCTCTACACACATTTTCGTCACCTACACACACACCAAACTTCTCTCTAGCTTTTCTTGATCATCACTCAACGAAATCGAGAGATCTTGGCGCCCAAACGACCGCGTGAACGGGAGGAACAAGAAGATCCGAAGAAAACATGCATTCGAACCACGAATTGAGGTAGATCTTGAATTTTCCTTTTGTTTCTCACTCTAAACACCTAATAAGTTACATCATCATGTTTTAAATAAGTTTTACACCTTAAGGATCTTAAAACGCATGAGTATGAGTGTATGGATGCTATAGTTAAACCTGCAACAGTGGTAGTTCGATGGGGATGATGATCGGCAGCCAAGGGTGCAGGGTTCGTGGGCTAACCTGGCCGAACCTTGGTATCGGCCGAACCCTAGTCGGCCTCACACAAACCAGAGACGAACCTTAAAGGAGTGGCGAACCCCATCTCAGCCGAACCCTTCGTTACACCGGCGAACCATTGAGTCTTGCTAGCCGAACCTTCGTCTGTCATGCACCCACGAACCCACAAGGATGGGCGAACCTTCCACTGCTACACGAACCATCTGGACCAAGTCTTCTTAGCCGAACCTATAACGCATAGGGCCGAACCCTTTGTCCTTGCATGGGTCACGAACCAAACACCTCACGAACCTATTAGAATCATCTAGGGTAGGAATAGCCGAACCATAATGGCAGCCGAACCCAAGGATGACCTAAGCTTTCTTGAATGACCTAACTATGGGCACCGAACCACTAGGGGGTGAACCTTGGCCGAACCACCTCCTTTTTGTTGAACGAACCTACGGGTAACAGGATATAGGTTCGCTGGCTTCTTAGTTAACAAACTTAAGTGTTTAACTAGTATAAATGGGGGATCAAGAACTAGGGAAATCATGAAAGTTCATGCATGCAAAGATTACTAGTGTCACCTTTATATATATGAACATAAATTAAACTATGAAAGATGATATGTTGAATAATTATAAGGTTAAATTATATATGTTTTTCTCAAAGCTTGAATTAAAATTAAATTAATGTTAAATGTTGATGACACTACATTAAACATGCATTACAAGTATGATTATTAGATGAGATATAACAAGGGCTAACACCCTTGACTACATACATATTTAAGGGAAACATACCTAAGAGTTCACAATTAATTATAATTGACGAGTAATTAAAACTAACGGACTTAAATCTTCATTTTATGATAAAATGAAACCCTAGGTATTACAATCTAACTCTGATTTAAAGGAATAAGTTAAGGAAGTACCTGATGATTAACAGGAGAACATTATGATACTTGAATGATACGCACATACTTATGAATATGAAAAATACTATAATTACAGATTGTTGAGTTGCATTTGATTTTCTCTTACGCGAGCGCGCATTCTACTAAACACTGAACCTACGGACTCAGGTGAGTTCTCATAACCTCCCTTTCTTTAAACTGTTTTGTTTTAAAACTCGGAGGTGAAACATGTATACCAAATTCAAATATTATTTTGATAACACAAGGATAATACCTGTTTATCAACATGACATTTATATTATGGAATTACATTGATTATTAAAACTCCGTGTGGCATTGCTGATGACCTCGGTTATACGCAATGATCACATGTATTGTCACGTGGGTTACCACATCCGTGTAAAGATTGTTATTGACTTTGGTCAATAACAAAGATTACATGTATAGCCACTTGGATTATCATAACTCCGTGAAACAATGCCTTTGACCTTGGTTAATTGCATTGGTTTCATGCATTGTCACGTGGATAGCTTCCACTCCATGGATCATGTTTTTAACTTATGTTAATTACATAATGACCATGTATAGTCACAGATATTATTTGAGAATATTGATGTTGAGATTGATTGAATGGTTATGTGGTTGATTATCTATGATTGACTATGACTGATTGCATATGTGATTATGTGATTGATTATGTGTTTGATTGGTTGTGTTGGGATATGTATTGGATTGTCACGCAGGTACTCTTGTGGATCTTTTCAGATAAACTATAAGTTTTTATACTCATTTTTCTAAAACTGTTTATAAAACTCTTTTCAAACACAAACCTTTCTACTCATTTTATAAAATCCTTTTAAGTATAAAAACTTATGATTACTCACCAACTACTTAGTAATTGACACTTGATTTTCCTACATGTTTCAGGTGATGAAGCTAAGTAGGTTGAAGAAGATGAATTCTCACTTTTGGACATCATCACATAGGATCTTGGACTTAGCTAATTAACTAAAATTATGGCGATTAGAGTTTAGTTAGTTTAGCTAATTCTTTTGTGTAATTGATGTATTTAATTCATGATAGACATGATTTTTGTGTAAACATTTATTTGGTTTAATTGATATGTGATGGTTTATATTTAGATGCCCACGAGCTTTCGAACAATATACACATCCCTCATGGCATCCCGACGTTTCCGCCATCGGTCGGGGTGTTACATGTACGAATATAAGTAATGTATGTGTCATATAACTGATTTAATCACAATATGATGTATGGATAAGTATGATAGTGTATGAATATAGAGACGTAATATAGATTTATTGGTTGATTGAGTATGATTGATTAGATCGGATTTACACATAGATATATAATAAAAACAAAATATGAAATATAATATATGTTTTGCTATTTGAAAATTTGGTAAAGATAAAGCCTTAACCTCCCTACTCTAAGAAATAGTATTTTTCGAAGATATGTGTCATGTCTGGTGAAATATGAAGAAAAAAATTATCGTCTATCTCTCATAATAAGTATTAATATACTAACTAAATTATATAATTAAATATTAAAAATATAAATCTTCTTATTCTAATAATTTACTAATTTATTAGAATTTGGTAAAATGTAAGAATATTTCGATTATAACTTATTTAATTATATAATTTTATAATTATTAAATACTTATCATTATTTGATATGAATAAATTATATTTTTAATTATTTAACTCGTGTAATATTTTTAGGCTAGTTTAATATATATATATATATATATATATACAATAAAAATTCCATATGTCTAAAATATTAAAACTTAACCATCAAATATTAACAATAAATCATTTAATTCCTAAATAGGTTCTCGCGTGAAGATAAGAAAAATATGTATGATTGATTGCTACGTATGAAATACTTGTATTATTTAACTATCAACAAACACATTTTAAGTCCGATCATTCGGGTAAATTCAACGGCGAAATGTCATCCATGCCCACGAAATATAGACAACTCTGGTGACCATGCCCGTCCATCACTCAAAGAAAACCTACCGTACAAAGACGTACTATGGTAAAATATCTATCCCACTAGAATATATTATATAATGTAAGACTGAAACCGATGACATATTCACATTGAAAAGCCATAAGATTATCTCCTTCCAAATCAATTGATCTAAAGATTACTTGGCTAAATAATCAAATGATAATCAATATTTATTGTTCAACTTATCTTTTTTTTTAACAACAACAACTGAGCGTAACGTCATGGCATATGCACCACGCCAGCAGGCCTCGAAAGACCCCCCGTTTTACCGGGCGCCACACTCCGAAGAGCTGCACCTGATGCGCAGAAACCAGCTTATTTTTGTTGTAAAAACTGCACCCCCATCGGTTCAGAATCCGAGATTAAGCTCGAGATTAAGCTCAAGATTCATCCCCGCTCCTGGTATCCATCAAAGTGTCTCAAGTGGGAGTAGAACCCTTGACCTCCACATTGGAATGTGAGTCTTCTACCACTAGATATTTTAATTTATTTCTTATTCAACTGGTATAGTAACTCAACCTTAAAAATTTAATGTGTTGTATTGTATTTTATGTACTATGTTTTTCTATACCAGATTTTTTTAATTTATTTCTTATACCATAATTTTATTTATATTTGATATTTTTTATTACACTTAAAATTCATTAAATATTTCAAAAATCTAGTATATGTTTTAAAAATACAATATATACATAAAAGATATAGTATAGTTTAAAGATAGTTTTAATGGTCATTAGTTTATAAATCAATATTATACTCATATTAAAGAATGATAGCATGACGCTTTTGCTTTTTTAGTCATAGTCTTCTACCATTTTAACTTAAATTTCACTATGCGTTTTAATGGTCTTGGTGTTTTACACTTTGGTTCTCATTCTCACCATTGCATTTTGTTTTGTCATGGTGATTTATATTGAACCATCAATTTTCAATATAACATTTTAGCTATTTGATCATAATGTTTTACACATAGGTATCAATTTTAACAGTAGCGGAGCTTGACCAAAACTCCAGGAGACGAAATAAATGTTTTTAAAAAATTTTAAACTACGTATCAAAAATATACACGATTACACGAATAAACAGGGGGACGGTCCTCCCACGGGCTAAACTAAGGTGCGCCCCTAAATTTCAAGATAGAATTTTAGTTAATTTGGTTATGATGTTTTACACCAAGACGTCTATTTTTAACATGTTTTGGTTTAGTCATGATGACGTTCAATTAGTGGACGTTAATTTCAACTTGATGTTTTTGTTTTTTTTTTGTCAGAGTTTTTACAAATTGGCATCAATTTGAACATATCATTTTATTTTTTTCAAGCTACAAGTCATTTTGAAGTAAAACCCGGTTCAAGTTTTTAAAATAAAAACTTCTTTCAATATAACATTATTATACTGATTAAAAAATTAGATTTAAAGGTATATTTTTTACATGAAGCTGTATAAAAAAAGTATACATGTTTTAAAAAAATGTGATATGTGAGCTTCCTTCATTTTTTTTAAACTAAGTATGTTTTTTTTTCTTATTTCACATGTCAAAATCTAATGTACTTTTCGATATGTAAGGCCGTAAGGGTATCATCATTTGTAAATAATCATCCCTCTATATGTACATTAAAAGTGAGGAATGATGAACATTATTCTTTTTTTTTTGCTTACGTTTAGTGTTTTCTTTTTCGTGTCCATTCATATTCATATTATTTGATGTTCGTTTTTACGATGCAATATGCTTTAGTGTTTTAAGACGAAGTGACAAACGAAGTAACAATTTTTTTCGTTTTTTTATCTGCTTTTAGATATTGAAGGTCGTAACACATGGTAGATAGAGTGACAATCTTTTATATGACAAATGTTCCTTTAAGTTTTATTTCAGAATGATATATGTTATGTCGTGTTATGTCCGCCTCTAACTTCTCGTGAACCAAATGAAAGAGCTTAACCAATTGAGCATAGTTATTCTTTGATGTTTTTAGCAAAATCATATACTATATTTTTAAAAACATAAAACATTTATTTTTTCATGTATTATTCTTAAATATAATACATAAAATAATATAATGCAAGAGAAAATAAAAGTTTGTACAAATAAGCCAAATCCAGTAAAAAAAATTAAATTTATATACTTTTAGATATGGCTGTAAACGAACCGAACGAACACGAACGAGCCCTTGTTTGTGTTCGTTCGTTTAATTTTTAACTTGTTCACGAACGGTTCACGAACGCTAACCGAACGGTGATTCTTTTTCGTGTTCGTTCATTAAGGAATTTAGTTTGTTCATGAACGGTTCACGAACACTAACGAACACATATTATTTAAACAATAAAATTCAACATTCTTAATCTCAAGCATGAGAGATGATCACTTATAAATATATAAATTAAAATATTATATTATTAGACTAAAAATAACTTAAATATTATATATTTAACTAAAAATTAAAATTAAAAATATACAACACATTTAATGAATACATATAATAAATAAACTTAACCAAACATGTTACAGAACGTTCATGAACACAAATGAACGAACACGACCTCTATTCATGTTCGTTCATTTAACTAAACGAACAGAATTTCTTGTTCATACATTTATTAAATGAACGAACATAAACGAACTTCCCGCTGAACGTTCGGTTCGTTTACAGCCCTACTTTTAGACAAAATCTTGTTATTATTAAAACATGAGTAAATTACCGATATGATCATTGTGGTTGCTAGTATTTCACTTTGGGTCCCTAAGTTTCATAAATTACTCATATGGTCACAAACTTTAAACATTAGTAACAAATATAGTCCTTATGTAAGGGTAAACAAACAAACAAACTTACATAGTATGATCTCACTTTTCAGTAGGGTCTGGAGGGAAGGATAGACACAAACCTTATTCCTATCCCAGTTGGGATAGAGAGACTGCTCCGAATGAGTCCCCGGCTCAAAGTTGTTGTTTGAAGTTGATCATTCCAACATTTGAAGTTGATCATCCTTATGTAAGGGTAATTTGGTCAATTATGTAAGGATAATTTGTTAACATAAACACTATATGTGTTACAAATATTTAAAGTTTGGGACCATAAGTAATTTATGAAACCTAGTGACCAAAAGTGAAATATTAACAAACCACAGGGACTATATCGGTAATTTACTCTTAAAAACGCTAAACGCATACAAAACCCTAAAACTTCGGCTACACACCGACAAAAGCAACACAAACCAAAAAAAAAAAATCATATATCTGCATACAAATTAAATGAGGCAGAAACAATATAAAAATTCATCACAGTATCCGAGTAGGAAAAAATCCCAAATTGGGAAACAATTTGTATAAACTAAGCAATCATCAATAACAACCTAAAAAGTAAAAATTCCCTATAAAACTTCCAAAAGTTTGCATTTACTATATTAATCACCTCATTAATCAATCAATCAATCAATCTTGACCGAAGAGTAAATAAGCCTAGTGAACCAAAAGCAAGCATAGAAACCAATTGCACCCGTGACCACAAAGAAAACATACGATGCAATCAACATATACCCAAAGTACAAAATACCTGAAACCGGCTTACTGATGTTAAGCTTTGTGAAGAAGTAGAAAATGGTGTATAAAAACAGGTATAAAGCCGATGAACCAGAGGTTAAGTATGATCTCCACCACCAAAGATAGTCCTCACTGCACAGCTGGAAGTAGCATAACACGATTGTGATCTCGGCACATGTCACGATTAAGATCACAAACACGATGAACAGGAAGCCGAAGATATAGTAGAATTGTTGTAACCAAATTGATGTTAGTATGAAGAAAAGCTCGATAAAAACTGCGCCAAAGGGAAGTATTCCGCCGATCAGAATAGAGAAAGCTGAACTCATGTACCAAGGTTGATCGGGTATTTGTCTTGGGATCTTGTTGGTTTTCACCGGGTCTTCGATTACGGGCTTTTTGAACCCGATATAACTTCCCACAAACACGAGTGGGACTGAGATCCCGAACCATAACAATACTAAAGCAAACATGGTACCAAATGGGACAGCTCCTGATGATTTCTCACCCCAGATTAACCCATTGAGGAAAAAGAATATGGCAAATGCAGTTCCTGGGAACATGAAAGCGGTTTTGAGAGCGATTGACTTCCATTCGGTTCCTTTGAATGTTTTATAAAGACGGGCTGATGCATACCCGCCAAAGATACCCATGATAACCCAGAGTAGAAGCAGGGCTGTCATGAGCCCACCCCGGTTCGATGGAGAGAGAAACCCCAGTACAGCAAAAATCATGGCGATTAGTATCATACCGAAGAATTGAACACCGGTCCCGACATAAACACATAGTAATTCTGAGTTAACTGGAGGGCGGAAAACGTCCCCATGAACCAGTTTCCAGCCAGTTTCTTCTTGGGCCTCCTCTTGGGTTTCTAATTGGTTGTATTTGGAGATGTCACGGTAAAGGGTTCTTAACATGATCATAGCCACCATACCCGATAAGAAAAGAACAATCATAAGTGAGTTGATAATTGAAAACCAGTGAACTTGATCATCTGCCAATAGAAGATAAGTGTCCCATCTGGAGGCCCATTTAATATCACTCTCCTGCAAATAGTACAATATTTATGGAAATCAAGTTATTAATGGTAAACAATTTTTTTGGTTATATTTTTTTCTTATTCATGAGTAAAACAATGATTATGATCAGTGTTGTAAAAATCGGCCTAGGCGGCGCCTAGGCACTAGGCGCCCACCTTCTGTGTAATTTTTGGCCTAGGCGGTGCCTAGGCGCTAGGCGGTGCTAGGCGGCCTAGGCGGGGTCTAGGCGGCCTAGGCGGCCCGATCAGATTTTTATTTTTTTTTCACTTTTCTGACTTTTTTTGGCTTTTTTTGACTTTTTTATGGTAAAAAGGGACCCATTTCATGATTATTTAGACATTTCTCAATCAAAAATCTTTAATATGTCTCTGAAACATCGAATTCAAGCAGTTAACATCGAAATTTATCTCTAAACTTTGAACTCAGTGTTTAAGTTTGCACTTTAAAGTACTTTTTTTAGTATATTTAAGTATATTTTTTAAAATTATTTGAAGTATTATATTAAATTATTGATATTGATGTGTGTATATAATATATATTTGTAAAATTACATATAAAAATTCCAATCCGCCTAGCGCCGATTAATCCCGATTAATCCCTAGGCGGTACCTCGCCGCCCGACTAGCGCCTAGCGACTTTTACAACCATGATTATGATTACTAAAACAACACTATTGCAGGAGCAATCTAAATCTTTGAACAAAATGACTGAACTTTAGTTTGTTTGACGTGTTCATCTTTTAGCTAATGAAATCAATTCGACAAAAACAATAATCAAAACACAGAATCGAACAAGAACAGAAGATGAAATCAATCAGTTGGCACACTCTGCTCTTTGATGCCTCGAATTATTAAGAAAAAAGACAAATAATAATTAGGATGATTAAGTTCATTTATAGATAAAAGCTTCACCCCAAGATAATCTAAACAAGAAAAACATTAACGAAACTAGGAAAGCACAGGCTGGTAATTTACCAGTTGTAAAACAAGAAGAAAAACTAAAAAACACCTTTTGTAGATCCTACAACATTTTATTATAAACAATAAAAACCAACCCAATCATTAATTGCAAGATTAACCCAATAGCTAAATTTTTTAAATGATTAATTTATAACCGATTCATAAGCAAAAAAGTCAAACTGGTAATACTCACCTGGAAATTAACATCATATGTGAAGATTATTTCACTTTTATCTTCAACTTCTAGTGGTGGATCAGAGCTTGCAACCATCCGTTTCGTTTGAGCGTCACAAGTCGTTAGGCGGGTCTTGTCAGTCCATTTGCCATCATATTGATGCTTAACACTGCATCCAATCAAATTTACATTTTTATGAATGATTAGTATGATTACAGAATCAAATCATTCCTTTATGTAAGACTTACAATAAAATGGTTTGCAGTTTTTATGCAATAATAATATGTGTTGCTCAACAAGAATAGACCATTTACAAGTAAACAGGTAGAAACTCTCACCCATATAAAAAATTGGCGTATCTCTTAAATTACCTGAAAGCATTAACTTCGAATCCTACGATTCTTGCAGAGTCTGTTTGACTGTCCTTGTGATACTTGACAGTGAATGTCAAATGATTGTTGATAAAATATTTCTCTTCCTTTGTCTGCAGATAATCAGTCACAAGTTTAAAATAAAGTTAAATTAAAGATTTAAATTTAAACTAAACACTAAAGAAACAAGTTAGATTGGATATAGTATTGAGGGATGTTTTGTTGCTTACTCCTTCATATTGTACTTTGCGCCCAACAAAATACCCATGCTGATATATCATGGGTGAATCCTTCTCCAACCTTGACAGGGGAACAACCAAAGGTAGATTGTCCAGTATCCTGTTGATAAAACCTTGGAAAATTAATCAAATAATCATGGTCACAAATCACAATTAAAAAATTAATTATAACATAATATGATGCATGAGATAGGAATGTGTTGTCTAGATAATCATGGTCAAATTCTGATTATATAAGAAATTAGTAAATAACTACATAAAATCTAAGAAATCAAACTCCTGATATAAAGAGCCTTACATGTTAACTTTATACTCATCATCTATCTTCTCCTTAAATTCTTTGGCTGTTTTCTCATTCAGTACCAACCGACATACAACATTGCATATCTGTGGTACTAACATTTGAAACTGCAATGCAATTTTCATTAGAATACAGTAATAACTACCATGAAACATGATTGACATAAAAATCTGATTAATTTACCTCAAAAGGAGAATTTTCTATGCGATCACCACGAAGAATTTCACCAAGATTTTCAGCACTGTCAACTATTTTATCCGGGCGACAATATGGGATGGAGTAGTAAGAATATGGGAGCTGGGTTTTTGTAGAAGCCAATTTGTTTACTTTTACCCTAAGCTTATCTCCCTACAGTATACAAAATAAATATTTAGGCACCTTAGGACAAGATTCACATCTACAGAAGCTTAAAACATAGGTTATACCTTCTAAACAGCAAAATGTTCAAGAAAAATGACAGATACTCCCCATTGAAAACGATGCGCTTGATCTCAAAACCGGGTGCACGATGCCAGTGCATCACGTACACAATGTATTTGTTAATAAAAGGTTGCTAAAAACTATATATGCATAAAACATTAATTTTTCAGTTTTTTTTTTTTTAAATCTCCAGAAGAATATATATTGGCAGCATGATACCAGACTTAAAAATGATTTAGAAAAAGTCAAAAAAAAGTCTCCATAATGCATAAAAAGTCAAAGAGAGTCTCATGGATGCTTGAAAAAAGCCTCAAATACAGACTTCATATGCTTAAAAAGTCGGAAAAAAAAAAACTCAGATTATTCAATAAAAAAGTTCAACCTAGTTAAAAATTCATGTTGTATGCATCAAACGCATCTTGTGATTGCAAGACATTTTGCGAATTATAGCACAATGTTGGTGAATCATGTATACGCATTGCAACACCTATGGTGTTGTGCTCTGGATCCCACATTGGTGCATTATGCACGCAAGACGCATTGGTGCATAAAGCATGGAAGACACATAACAAGGGCTTTAATGTGAGAAGATCCACTCTTAAGCAATAATGCATTATTGTCATTTGGTTCGGTTCCAAAGCTTATAAGCCTAATTGTATCTATTTTTTTCCCTCAAATCAGATCATTTTGTTTAACATAAACTAGTTCCTGAGCATCAATATTCATCATAACATACATAATCGATAATTTAAAGTTAAATTATCCGTAAGTACTATAAACACTAAAACACCAAAGATTTGCGTTGTAATGGAGGAGCATAACAGACATGGTGTTAATACAATAACGGATAACCACAAGCTGAGAATTCATATAATCAGGATCTCAATGCGCTAAAATCAATAACATCAAACTTAGAATTCATTATTTTCCGATTTGATCCAAAATACAAGAAAACAATGCACAAAGCATGAATTCTACCAATGGATCTTCATGAATGGCAAACCCGCACACCAGATTTCCACACACTTGCACTCAAATCAGACAAAATAACACGCAACAGAAATGATCTATTGAAATCATAATGGATGAGCAGTAACTAGCAAAATCATTGAAAACTGAAAAACACAATCACATTACGATGAAACAGTGTCTTACCTTGAAGAAATCCTGAGGAGCGACACCGGGGAGGTAGAAGGAGTATCCATGGATAGATAACAGAAGAAAAACACAGATCCCTGATTGAAACCCTATATGAAATCGATTAGCCATATCTGGTTTTCAGATATGAAAGACTTCAGATCTGGTTTTCAGATCCGTAATTGAATCTCTCAAATTATTCTCTCTCTCTACTCTCTCTCTCTCTAGAGTATGTGTATGTGTTGTAAGTTTGGTTTTAATGGCAAAAACCTGCACCTAATTGAGGGTCAAGAAGATGACACTCAGCCGTTTGATCATTTTTTTTCTTCTTAAAAACAGATATTATCGACGGTTTGCGTGCCTAGTTTCTAACGTCTTTTTAAAGTAATATTATAAAAAATTAATTTCATTTATGTTTCATAGAATATCATGTTTACGTAATAAAATCATATAAGAATTATTAATTAATAATAAATAAATAAAAAATGAATCAAGTTTGAGCTAAGATCAAGTTTCTAAAACAACTAATAATCATAAGGGAGTAAACAATTTGAAATGTTTGTGCCCTATTTCCGTGACGGAACTTAAAAAGAAGTTAGGAGGGAGCCGGTGGATTTTTATGAAGAAAACAGAGACGAATGGTTTTTAGGAATAAAACGGAGAAAACCGAAGGCTTTTAGGAAGAAAACAAAGGGGACCGAAGGATTTTCTGACGAAATACTACCAAAAATTTGATTATATGTTTTTTTTTTTTAATTTAACATAGATTTTGCTACATTTTTCTAATGATAACCAATAAAGGAGCATATACCGGTTAACCAGTCGAAAACCGATTTTGAAATAACCGAACCGGTTAACCGGTCAAATTATGGTAATCGGTTTTTACCATTAATTGGTTCAGTTAATAACCGTTTTTCAAGATCTAAAACCGAAACTGGTTAACCACCAAATAACTATTTTTTCCTAAGTTGGACCGGTTAACCGATTTGGTCTCTTAAAACTTAAACCGGTCCTAAACCGCCGGTTTTTTCAAAAACTTAAAACGTATTCCAATAACCGATTTAAAAACCGGTTTCTAACCGGTACCAGTTCGGTTAACCGGTTTTTTTGTGCATCTCTAATAACCAACATTTTAATTTATAAACAACACCAACAGTAATGTTGTATTTACCACCATTGGCGTTGGTTGAAACAATACTTTTCAAACACACGTAAACAATGATCAACATGCACATAAACGAAACTAATCAACATCACCAGCAAAATCAGGCTCAGGCGGTTTCTACAAATTTACCAATTCTCCATCGGTGTTAAAGTTCCGGTTCCGGTGGACCACACGAAGCGCATTCGTCGCGAATCTTGAGACCAAGAAGGTAGCACCAAGACCGCCATAATCTCCACACTGGTCAGACAGTTTCATCTGTTCTTCCTCCTTGTGCCGCTGCTCGAGAATCTTTCGGTTGCAATGTCGACGCCAAGCGGCCTGAATGAAGCATGCTGCCCATGTCCGCCACTGTTGTGAGTAAAACCTGAAACGGTAAGGGTGAACAAAAAACCATAAAAACCATACCAGACCGAAAAAACAAGAACCAAAAACCAAACCAAACAGATAAATGACCGTTAAATGTGATTTTTCCTTAAATACTAAATTTTATGGTTGGGTTTAGACTGGCTGTAAAAGTCGCTAGTCCGGCGGTGAGATACCGCCTAGATATTAATCGATGCTAGATAGATTGGAATCTTTATATGTAATTTTATAAACCCATATCAATATCAATAATTTAATATAATACTTCAAATAATTTAAAAAATAAACTTTAACATACTAAGTCAAATATTTCAAAGCACTGTTGCAAAAGTCGATCTCCAAGGCCGAGTACTCGCTCTCCGAGGCCTTGTACTTTTTGAGTATTACTCGACTACTCCCGCCTAGAGTCGAGTACTGCCCGATTACTCACTCCAATGAGCTATTCCGACCTAGGAGCGTCTAGCGACTTTTGCAACCTTGCTTCAAAGTACAAACTTAAACACCAAGTTCAAAGTTAGAGAAAAATTTCAATGTTAAGTGGCTGGATTCGATGTTTCAGAGACATATTAAGGATTTTGGGATAAGAAATGTCTAAATAATCATGAAGTTAGTCCCTGTTTACTGTAAAAAGTTAAAAGAAAGACAAAAAAGTCAAAAAATAAAATAAATAAATAAATAAATAAAATTTGACAATGCCGCGTAGGCCCCGAATAGGCCGTCTCGGCCAAAATCGACACAGTTGAGGGCGGTCTAGCGCCTAACCGCCGCCTAGGCCGATTTTTACAACAGTGGACTTTAGTTTTACCTGAAGGTATGCTGAACTTGTCTACTATGCAGCCGCCTGAACTGGGCCGCGACGAACTTCAAGTCATCGGCTGCTAATGCAAACGCCTCAACGTCTCTTAGAGCTTTCACAGTTCTAGTAGAAGACGGGAGATTAGATCCGGATTTTGGGTCGAGAGCCCACGTTAAGAGCTCTTCACCACAGAAGTCTCCTTCTTTCAGTAAACCCCGGTTAAGGAAACCGGTTCTGCCACCATCGGTTGTTACACTCTCAAGCCGACCAGAGATTATGAAGAGCATATCATCAACAGGATCCCTGATAGAGATTAGAATTACATTAATGTGTAGTCATATTTAGTAGTTATAGTAGGTTCTAGATAAGGGT
Source organism: Mikania micrantha (assembly GCA_009363875.1). Lineage (NCBI taxonomy): Eukaryota > Viridiplantae > Streptophyta > Magnoliopsida > Asterales > Asteraceae > Mikania > Mikania micrantha. Next base: position 10,727 of record SZYD01001996.1, on the reverse strand, counting down.
AGTTTAGTAATATTGATTACTAGTTAATTGTTAGTTGGTTATAAATAGAGGAAGGCTTGTATGTGGGAGGGGTGAAGAAAATTATTTAGAATTGTAATTGGCTCTTGCTTTATGCAGAGAAGGGTGTAACCCTGGAACTGATTTTGTAATCAGTCGTTCATTAAATCATCATTCCATCATCTTCTTCTTTTTCAATTGTAATCTCTATTTCTATTGTGTGATTGATTTGGATCTTCATCAATGGTCCGACCCTGCCGTCGACCTGCTGGTTTCTACACGCATTCGATGGAGATTCGTGCTGCAAATCGTTTGGAGATTCAAGAGCAACATATCAAGCAATTACAGTCTGATGTTCAAGAGATCAAAAATTCGTTACAATCGATTGAAGGTGATCGCCTACAGTCGGCGAAATTTCGTCAAGGGGTGTTGGCCTGGATGAAACATCAGGATAAGCGCCAAGTAGATAGATCATCGGGGTCTGACAGTGGTGTTGTTAATTCGTCTGGCACACCGCCGCATTCACCGAGATCGCCATCAACAAGTCCGATTACCTGATTTCAGCGGAGTTGATCCTCAAGGATGGATCCATAAGGCAAATCTCTATTTCGATTTCAATAATATCTCTGATGAATTACGCCTTCTTTGGGTTCAATTTCGCATGATTGGGGTTGCGCATCACTGGTTCACGGCGCTTAATCAGATATGGGAGTCTTTGACATGGTCGGAGTTCCAATCAGAGCTACTGCAGCGTTTTAAGGGCTTCGAGATTCCTAATCCTTGTGAGAAATCGCATTCGATTCATGCTTCTGTAATCGATTTCGTCGCCGATAAGGAGGAAGCGAGCGTCGCCCGTAAGCCGTCTCTTGAGATTTTTTGTTATCAGCATAATTATGGGCCTTTAACAGGTCATGGGCTTCAGATGCTGGGTCAAGAGGAGCCCAATCGTATTATTACACCCAAATTAATTACGAGACAGTTTCCTGTTGATGGGTCTAGGCTTTTGTATGTTGATGGGCTTCCTATGTTGGGCCAAGCAGAGTCCATACCAAATTTCTCTTTCACAGCCAATGATCAGAATATTAATTACCGTTCGGATACGTATCGCAACTTTCCTTCCAAATTGGGATCGTCGATGTCAGGGGAGGCAGGCTCTATTCAGCCCCAAGATCGAGGAGCGCGATATCTTTCACGTTTGAATTGGAAAGGACGTAAGAAGAAAAGGATTTGTTTGCGTTGGGGAAATAGATACGGGCCAGCTCACAAATGTCCGGAAGGAACGCTAATTGGAGCAAAGCACGTTTCATGGTTAACTCCCAAGTCTTGAGGACAAGACTTTTAAATAAGGGGGAGTAATGATAGAGATTAGAATTACATTAATGTGTAGTCATATTTAGTAGTTATAGTAGGTTCTAGATAAGGGTAGTTTAGTAATATTGATTACTAGTTAATTGTTAGTTGTTATAAATAGAGGAAGGCTTGTATGTGGGAGGGGTGAAGAAAATTATTTAGAATTGTAATTGGCTCTTGCTTTATGCAGAGAAGGGTGTAACCCTGGAACTGATTTTGTAATCAGTCGTTCATTAAATCATCATTCCATCATCTTCTTCTTTTTCAATTGTAATCTCTATTTCTATTGTGTGATTGATTTGGATCTTCATCAATCCCCTTCACGAACAATGTAGGAATCATCGGTGTATAAACAAGGTTTCAACCGCTCACAAATGGCATCTAGCAATCTCTCATCCATGTTTTCAAACAGAGGAACCTACAAAACAAATAATCATTGTTATTTATATTTTAATGCAAGAATAGATGATACAAAACAAACAAACATACCTAGATATTCCAAGTTCCCACTTTTCAATAGGGTCTGGGGAATGATGAACACAAACCTTAACCTATCCTAGTTGGGATAGAAAGGTGCTCTGAAGGAGTCCCACTCAAAGTTATCGTTTGAAGTTGATCATACCAACACTTTTAACGTTATTTTCACAAAATAAGTAAAATAACGTTAAAATTAGTGCAATTTTACTTTGGTTTATTGAGTGCCCACACATATATATATTATATGTGTGCATCGCAAATGAGACGTCCAAGAATAGAGGATATCAATTATCAAATTACCCTTTTGACTAAAGAGAGACAAAGATGTCGTTTTATGTCCTGTTTAAGATCTTTTGGTAAACTTTGAATCAAATTTTCTTCATCTGCTCCACGGGTTTCTAACCATTTGCATTGTTCGTATTGTCTCACACGCTCACGAAGATCCGGTGGAAGTAACCGGTGGTGCATCCACTGCTCTGAGTCATGCCTCTTAACTCTCATTTCTTATAGCCTGATTGTAAGTGATTGAAGGTATGTCTGTTGCACCGTTAAAAAACAAAGCAAGTATAAAGTAAAGGTTCGATTTTGAGGGCCATAACAATTACCAAACGGGCTTGAAACCAATGTTTTCATAAACGGACCGGACGTTAAACCAGACGTTTTACTGGTCAATGGTTAGACCGATTGGACTGGTCAGATTGGATTTAAGAATCAAATGACATAATAAATATATAAATTATTCCGAAAAATATTATAGAATTATAAACACATTTATATAAACATAATTAATGTTTAAATAAACATAATCATGTTAAAAAATATACAGGGTTTTGTCTTATTGTTTCATTCCTTAGATTTTAGTTAAAAAAAACTGAAATCCGGTTCAACCAGTGAACCGGTTCGTTTGAAGGCGGTTCATATGATGGTTTTGGGCCGGCCATCCCTCCGGTTCCCAGCTCGGTCCATGCTTGAAACTACACTTCATTTTTCCATGAGCCATTGAATAGGACCCAAAAACCAATAAATGAGAAAAACAAATACAATTAGACAACATTAACCATCAACCCAAAAGTTAACAGCATATACAAACCTGCATGTTACCAATCAATAAGGCAAAGAGAATAAGCCCTGATATGGCGAGCGTGATGGAAAATAAAGATTCTCCAGCATAAGTGCTGGTTTGAAGCCCCTGCCCAAGTGTGCTGTCACAAATAACCGAAAATTATTATAATACAAGTATTTATTTATAGGGAGTTTTCTTGTTAATGTAACAGCATATTGAATCATTTAATCTCATTTTTTTCACATATAAACCTTTTTCTCAAGCAAACCTTTTATAATTTCTTCATCCATTTGGTTGTGTTTACATATTATCCTCAGATAGACCTTCATTTTGATCAGCGTTGACCAATTTTAAACCAGATATGCATGAGCTATCAGATTTACATGAGGCATTGCCTCAGTCCCTGAGCCCCTCATGTATTGCACCTTTCATTACCAAGATTAATATGAACTTGTAAATCTTTGAAATGCTTGTTTACTTTTGTTATTTTTATGTTATAATCGTGAGAACCATGACACTGAAAAACTTAGGGGTCCCATTAATAACTAAATAACCGATGGGACCTAGTAAAACAATAACATAGCTTATGCTAGGCAAGGCCGCAAGGGGCATTCGAGGGGTTATAACTTATAAAGATAGAAACCAATAAAAGCTTGATTCAAACCCAAAAGTTACTCGATGGAACCAGGCACTTGCCACTGCACCACCCCCCTATGTGTGTGCTTATTATATGATGAATTCCTGTTACATTTTTAATCTAATAAAATACATTCAGAAAAGATTAGATTAAGAGATGAAGAAATCAATTTACCTCAAATTCTGCAGGCCCCACCACAGGCAGTAGTAGTACTTTAATACAAACTTTTTTGATGAAACAATGCCAGATGACAAGGCCTGTTCGAACATCCCAAAATCAAATGGTGGATTGTCACCATCCGGGGTGCAATTTGTGGTTAAAATCGAGCTACTGATATTCCTCCAGATATCATAACCTGCCATGTGGCTATTTCCACAATACAAGAAGCTTGCATTGTGACCACTTTTTACACAGGCTCTTTGCCAGCACGTACCAACACGTTCTACAGATAATAAATACCAAAACGCCCCGACTATCTGCAAATGAATGGAGTTTATTGCTAATGTAGGTGTTGAAGGCTAAAATACAATTTAGTGTTTATACAATTCACTTGTATTATTTAGGTGTTAATGTGTATGAATAACTAAATCTGTATTGGACTATTAGTTAACAAATACTATAATAGGATACACACAATGATTTGGTTGTTTTATTAAACCAAAGATTTAAAAGGTGACAATTTTGAAGCATTTACTTATAAATGAGTTGATTCATGTTTCATCATAAACTGGAAATATAAAGAAAATAACTAAAAACAAAACGCGAAACAGGTCGAAAAGTCACCCAAAATGAATCTTTGATGCTTAAAATCTTCCACTAAGGGCAAACGTCAGAAACTCAAAGGATTTTTACTAAATTTGTATGCAAGTCCTTAGACTTCACTTTTGCACCTTTATATCCCCTAACATACAACAACAACCTTACCCAGTATATCCCCACTTTTCAGTAGGGTCTGGGGGGAAGGATAGATACAAACCTTACCCCTATCCCAATTGACTAAGGACCTATCCGTTGATTTGTTTGATAAGTTTAGGGACTTAATCATGCTGAATGGATCTACCTACTAAAATAAGGCCTGGGGAGCATTTTATTGAGTTTTTGTAAGTAAAGGGATTTAATTAAGAAAAAAAATAAAGTTTAAGACTTATATGCGAATTAAACTGAAGTCCATACTATTAAGGATAGAGATAAAAAGTCACCATAATTTAAATTTATTATCATTTAGAATTAGTATAATTTAAATTTATTATCATTTAGAATTAGTCTTCATTTGTTTAGCAATCTGTTGTATTTTCCACATTTAGTTCCTGTAATTTCTCTTTTCCAGTTGTAATCTCTGTATAAAGGCATTGCCCTTTCTCTATGAATACATACAAAAATTCCTCATCTTGATACTTTTATATGGTATCAGAGCCTCTGTGCTCGTAAGAGACTTCGATCCATCCTCCATTTTTTTCCTATCTTCACTAGTTGTAACCCTCACTCTCTATCAAACCCTAATATGACGACTACCGTGATTCAAATCACCGCTAATACCCATTTTCCTATCCGCCTCACTGCAACCAATTTTCCAGTCTGGAGAAAGCAGATCCTCTCAACCCTAATTGGCTTAGATCTGGACAAATTTCTCACCGGAAAACAGAAGCCCTCGGAAACACTTCTCGAAAAAGATCAATCTAAGCCCAATCCAAACTTCTCTCCTTGGTTTCGGCAAGATCAAATTATCTTGAGTGCGATTCTTGGAAGCTGCACAGAAACCATTCAGCCTATCATCTCCTCTGCAGAAACATCCCACGAAGCATGGGATCGTCTGACCTCCAGCTATGCGAGTACATCGCGATCTCGGGTCATTTCTCTGAAATCTCGCCTTGCCAAAAACCCTAAAGGTAATCGTTCAATTACTGAGTTTCTTCATGACATGAAGTCAATTGCAGATGAATTGGCCCTGGTTCAAAACCCATTGATGACGAAGACCTTCTAATTCACATCCTTAGTCAACTGGGAGACGAATATGAGACTATCATTGCAGCCTTAAAAGTGCGTGAATCCCCTATCACATATCCAGAACTTTTTGATAAGCTTGTTGATTTTGAAAGACTTCTCCAGGAGAAAACTCCAGCCTCTCAACCTATCATTGCTACAGTCAATTCCACTCAAAGATCAAGCAATCGGCCTTATACTCGGCCTTCTCAAGACACCCACAACCATAAATCACGCTTCAATCTTGGTAATCAGTCCAGATCCTCTCGAACTCAGTGGTCAAGCTCCAACTTCAACAGTGGTAGTCGTCCACCTAGAAACTCCACGTACTGTCAATCTGCAAAAAGCTGGCCCGATTCCTAAGAGACAATAATGTTACTGTCTCGCAATTGCCCCCATCAGCTCCAGTTGCTAACATTGCTACTTCTCGCTCCACTACCGCCTCTTCTCCCTGGATGTTCGATAGCGGGGCTTCCCATCATGCTACTTCAGATCGGGCCTCACTTCACACTCTGTCAGAGTATGGGGGACCTGATGAGATACTGCTAGGCGACGGTAATGCACTATCCATTTCCCACACTGGCACCACAACTCTATATACTCCCTCCCGTACACTTTCATTATCAGATGTCTTATGTGTTCCTAAACTACGTAATAATCTGATTTCTGTTGCCAAGCTTTGCAAAACTAATATCGTTTCTGTTGAATTTTTCCCAACTCATTTTTTTGTGAAGGATCTTCGCACGGGGGCGCGCCTAATGCGGGGAGAGAATCATCTTGATGTCTACTATGCCAACATGCCACTCCTACCTCAACTCAACTCCACCACCACGATCTCACCTCTTGAGTTGCATCACAAGCTTGGCCATCCATCCATACGAGTCTTCAAGTCTTTAGCTAAATGTTTAGGTTTTCATTTTCAATTTCATGATTTTCATTGTAATTCTTGTGCTATCAATAAAAGTCATAAATTTCCTTTTGGTACAAACTCATTTACTACTTCAAAACCGTTAGAACTTGTGTACTCAGACGTGTGGGGCCCAACTACGAAATCTGTTGATGGCTTCACCTATTATGTCATCTTTGTGGACTTTCATACCAAATACGTATGGCTCTATCCAATGAAATACAAGTCTGACGTTACCACACTTTCCCACAATTCAAATCCATCACTGAAAAATATTTTCAAACCTCTTTAATATCCCTCTTCACCGACAACGGTGGTGAATACCAAGCCCTCGTTCCCTATCTTCAAACAAATGGCATATCCCACTTCACTACTCCCCCGCATACCCCGGAGCAAAATGGTGTAGCCGAACGGCGTCACCGTCACATTGTAGAAACGGGTCTAGCTCTCCTTCATTACGCTAACCTTCCACTTTCATTCTGGTCACATGCCTTTCAAATGGCAGTCTACCTCATAAATCGTCTCCCGACACCAATTCTCCACTCTCTAAGTCCATACCAAAGCCTATATGGCAAACCTCCTCATACTCTACCTTCAAGCCCTTTGGATGTCTATGTTATCCGTGGCTACGTCCATATGCGCAATCCAAACTGCACCCCAGATCAGCCCCATGTATCTTCTTAGTTGCTCTTCCTCAAAGTCAGCCTATAAGTGCTTTGACCCAAATCTCGTCGTCTCTTTCACTCTCGTCATGTTGAGTTTGTTGAACATTCATTTCCCTACAAACACTCCACCTCCAACATCTCTCCCTACTGTTGATTCCTTTCTTTCCACTCCCTTACCTCCAACCCCAACCCCTAATCCTTCACCAACAGCCCCACCCTGTGTTCAGCAGCCTCTCAATCAGCCTTCCCCTCCCTCCTCCACTCCTACACTTCATTCACCTCCCACATCGGAGTCTAACACTATACCTTCCTCAGCCATTCCCACATCTACTTCCACCTCTCCCTCCCTTTCCCCCACCTCCTCCTTCACGACCTCCCATCCTAAAAACATACTCTCGTCGACCCAAACTACCCCCTCCACCTTTCCCTCATCTCCCTCTGACTCTACCACTTCTACCCCATCCTCTACTAACACCACCTCTGCCGCCTTCCCCACGCCTCCTTTACCTCCCAGATCCGTAAACCCAACCCAAAATATTATCATAATTCATTTATCAACACATCCACTCTTCATCCAGCCACCTCCTCCCTCACTCCCTCCACTCACACCCAAGATAAAAGATCCACTCTGGCGCTCAGCTATGGATGATGAATTTAATGCCCTTCTCAAAAACCGTACTGGACTCTCCTTCCTCCACCACCTCATCATCAGCCTATTGGCTGCAAATGGGTCCTTAGGGTTAACGAAAACCTGATGTTCAATTGAAAAATACAAGGCACGCCTTGTTGCAAAAGGTTTCTCCAACAATACGGTAAGGATTATTTTGATACGTTTAGTCCAGTCTCAAAACCGGTTACCATTCGTACGGTCTTATCCAACTCTCTCTTGTAATTGGCCATTACGCCAACTAGACATCAATAATGCATTTTTGCATGGTACCTTACATGAGGAGGGTCTATATGACCCAACCACCCGGGTAGTCAACCCGGATTATCCAATCATGATTGCAAACTTCAAAAATCACTTTACGGCTTAAAACAAGCGCCTCGCGCTTTAAAAACTTGCACCTTTCTTGGTACTCTTGGTCGCAAATTCTGCCATTCTATTCATTAAACCAGCTGCTACACTTGCCATTTCTGATATGCATCTTGTTTCGCAACCAAGTCATCATTCAACTCTACAACAGCCTTCTACTGTATTTCCTGTTGGATTTTTCCGGCAACAATTCTTCTTATTGATTTTTATACCTCATCCACTTTCTTTTCTTAAAGACCTGGGATCTCTACACCACTTTCTTGGCATTGAAGTTATTCCAACTACCCTACGGGTCTTTCCTATCCCAACATCAACATATTTCAAAACCTTCTTACCCGGTTCAAAAATGGATGGTGCAAAATCTGTTGTCACCCCCTTTATCTGCATCAGATTCCCTATCTCCCACAGATGCCTCTGATCACTGATTCCAACACAGTTCAGGCAGCTCGTTGGCTCACTGCAGTACCTGGCATTTACAAGGCCCGATGTGTGTTTTGCAGTCAACAAGCTGTCCCAGTTTATGCACTCTCCAACTCAGCATCATTGGCAGGCCTTAAAACGTATTCTCCGGTATTTAAAAGGCACCATTCATCATGGCTTATTCCTAAACAAGGGTCCTCACTGCATTAACAGCCTTCTCGGACTCCGACTGGGGTGGCATTTCTCACGGAGGTCGTTCAACTACTGCTTACATAGTCTATTGGGATCCAACATTCTTTCCTGGAAATCAACACGTCAAAAATCTGTTTCCCGCTCTTCAACCGAAGCAGATATAAAGCTTTAGCAACCGCTTCAGCTGAATTAACGTGTGGGTTCAACATCTGTTACAGGAACTTGGAATATCTTCTTCAACACCACCTACTTTATTCTGTGATAATGCTGGTGCCACATACCTCTGTGCTAATCCTGTTTATCATTCACGTATGAAGCACATCGCATTGGATTATCACTTTGTGCGTGAAAAGATTGCTGATGGTTCCCTGCGTGTTCAACATGTTCATTCGGCTGATCAGCTTGCTGACATTCTAACCAAACCCCTCAATCGTTCTCCATTTCTTCTCCTTCGCTCCAAGATTGGAGTCTCCGATGGATCCTCCATCTTGCGGGGGCGTTTAAGGATAGAGATAAAAAGTCACCATATTTAAATTTATTATCATTTAGAATTAGTATAATTTAAATTTATTATCATTTAGAATTAGTCTTCAGTGTTTAGCAATCTGTTGTATTTTCCACATTTAGTTCCTGTAATTTCTCTTTTCCAGTTGTAATCTCTGTATAAAGGCATTGCCCTTTCTCTATGAATACATACAAAAATTCCTCATCTTGATACTTTTTACATACTAACTATTTTAAAAAATTCAAGTCATGGCACAAACGGTGTTTTGTGTCAACCCATGCTGACTTGTCCCCTTTTGAACAGTTACTACAGTTAAACATTTTTGTTAACTTTGACCCAATTGCACCTGTACATAGAGTTAATGTTATCAATGTACCAGAAACATTAACATTTAACAAGCACCCAAAAACAATAGATTACATGACTGGCAAGCACGTAGGAGCAACAAAATAATAAGCAGCACCAGCCCACGCAGTTTCAGCAATAACACCATTAGTCCTTTTAATTCTGAAGTCAAAGGCATGATTCTTCCAAATCTTGGAATATACTGAAGTAACACCATAAAAAATAATGCTTGTTTTGTAGACAGTACATCCGAACCTCGAGACCTGTGCAGAAATCTCCAGATAATAATCTGCAGAATTATAAAATAATGTAAAACTAACTGCTGACCATGTGGAAATTTCCTCCATTACATACTACTTTGTTGATCCAGGTTAACCATGACTCTAGGGGTCTGATGGTTTAAAATTAAACAAATTAGATCACATTGAAACAAGTCAAACGGGTTGGAAGTCACACAAGATATATTCTTAATGCATAAAATCTACTAAATCAATTTAAAAAAAAAAAAACTAAAATAAGAAGATACTTTTTGTAACCAGTGTGGCATGATAAACACTTGGATGTCACACAATACGTAGTTTAATCTATAAACCTCCTAAATCCTTTTATTATCAATAATTAGATTATTATTGGAATCTTGTAATCCTTGTAATAACGCTTGACATACTAATTATTTAACAAAAAGTTAAAATTCTTAAACAAAAAGTGTTTTTGGTACCTGGCCTGACCCAATATTCTTCACCTACTAGACTATAACAAAATCATTTTTATTAAATTGTCCATCATGTATTTGTGATCATATTTGAACATTTAATTATTAATGAAAAAAAATTATAAGAAAAAGTGTTTCGGATCACCCTGATTTATAACAAACAAGCACCTGTTTCGACATGTTACCTAAACCACCCTACCACCCATTTTTAACCTGCTAACTAAAGCATAAGTCTAAGAAAATGGTTTCCCCTTATCCTCCAAGTTCCAAAAGTAAATCCAAGTTAGCAAGTCTTTATGTAAATTAGCTATATAAGTAATTAGCTCGAACCTGTGGCAGGGGAACGATCGAAAGGAAATCAATGATAAAATACCACTGCAAGTACTTTTAGCAATTTGTGCAGGATTAATCACAAGTTCACCCTGTCCAAAGACCCTAGAT